>CM043000.1:7621350-7821523 GCA_023678885.1 Pogostemon cablin
ACTCATACCGTTTATAAATAAATATTATTTTAAATTAATATTTTAAAAAGTCATTATAAATTTGTATCTGTCCCAAAGTTTTAGTGGATGGTGGGTTTGGCCTTCCCGGATTAGTCGATCTATGAATTGGATACCGGTTGCATCAAAAAATACTCGTATATTACTCATACCCATTTAATACTTTTTTAAATTATTTTTTAATTGATTAAATTAATATTTTAAATAAACTTAGGTTGTGTTTGATTGAATCATTTCAAATCCAATGGATTTGAAAATGAGTTGATTTTAAATTTCTTGGATTTTAAATCAATTCATTTAAATTTCCATCAGGGTAGTTACTAGTAGGTACAAAATTTTATTATTAAATTATTATAAAATACACACCTCCAAAATAATTATTAGTAACTACAATATTTAATCTTGTAATACCAATAATATCCCCCAATAAATAAGTAAAATAATTTAATAAAACTAACCCATAATATTTTAAGAAACAAGTGAAACCATTATCTAAAAAAAACCACGTGATTAGGAGATTTGTTTATTTCTGTATTTCCAATTTTTGAACTCCAAAATCACTGTGCAGCAAACTTTATGCTGCACACAAATTTTTATACTGAACATAAATATAACATTTATGCTGTACACAAATTTTATAGTGCATATGAACATAATATTTATGCTGCACACAAACATTTACGATATGTGCGCCAAAAAGTTTATGTGCAGCAAATGTTGTATGTATAGTAAGTACTATGTTCAGCAAAATAGTGCATATAAACATAACATTTATGTTGCACACAAACATTTACGTTATGTGCGGTAAAAAAGTTTATGTGCAACGAATGTTATATGTATCGTAAGTGATATGTGCAGCAAAATAATACTTCGTGAACGCAATTTTCATATGAATAAAAAAATATTTTGTGCAGTGTAAATATTATATGAATCCTTAATGTTTTGATCATATGCATCATTTTAAAATTATTATGTGAATTAAAAATAATTATTGAAGATCGAAAGAACTGTAATATTTACTATGTGAATATTTAAGTGGAGGTTCTAAATTAAATATGCATTAATAAGATAAAAAATTATTATAATTGTCGAAATGAGAGAGAATTATTGCATGTAGATAATAATATAATTATAAATACAATATAATATAATGAATAAGTTTAGTTGCGTGAATTATGGAAATACTTTTTAAAATTCAAATTTTACAGATCAGTTATATGATGGGCCTAATAGGAAAATTATCATTAATTTTTGTATCCATTAGTAGTTTTAAATACATCTTGTATCTATTACTAATTCTGAATTAAAATATGTACTAATTAGTAATAATTTTAATTCCACTATTTGGATAAATTATGGATCTTTGAAAGGATTTCAAATCCATAATTCAAAAATTATTTTTTAAAATAGAATTTTATATGATAAATAAAAATAATAAAATTTTATTTACATTAAATATTAAAATCAAAAATTTTATTAAAAATAATTTTTTTGGGAGGGAATTCTACCCAACCCCCCCCCCCCCCCTACCCACCCACCCCACTCAACTCCCCCCCCCCCCACAATTTTTTTATAAAATTTTAGATTTTTAATATTTTAATAATAAAATATATTACCACCCCTCCCTACCCCTACCCACCCCCCTCACCCAACACCACCCCCCATCCAAAAATTTTTTTTATAAAATTTTAGATTTTAATAATGAAATAATAAAAATATTACCACTCAATCCTACCACTCTATCCATTCCACCCACAACACCCCATTCAACCCCCCCACCCACCAATTTTTTTTTTAAAAAAAAATTAGATTTTAATATTTAAAAAATAAAATTAAAATTTTATTTCAAATTTTATTTGGGTGGGGTGGGTGGGGTGGGGGGTTGGGTTGGGTGGTAATATTTTAATTTTTTAATATTAAAATCTAGAATTTCATTAAAAAAAATTTTGGGGGGTGGGGTTGGTAGGGGGTGGGTAGGGTAGTTGGGTGGTAATATTTTTATTATTTAAATATTAAAATCTAAAATTTTATAAAAAAAAAAATTTGGTGGGGTGGTGTTGGGTGGGTAGGGGGTAGGGTTGGGTGATAATATTTTTATTATTCAAATATTAAAAATCTAAAATTTTATTAAAAATTTTTTTTGGACGGGGTGGGAGGGGGCCGGAGGTGGGGGGTTGGGTGGGGTGGATAGGGGTTTAGAAGTGGGTGGTAGAGTTTATAACATATATATATATATATATATTATATTTATTTATTTATTTATTTATTTTATATATTTTTTTTTATGTATTAATATATCAATTACACACAACAACAAAAAGATTTCAAATGATACGATTTCAGTGAGGATTTGAAATCCATTAAAACAACTAAAAAATTCAAATAAAATCTATGATTTGAAATCCATGATTTCAAGTGTTATCCAAATATGATGGGGGATTTGAGAGAATGATTTATAAATTCCTCCTCAAATTCTTCAATCCAAACACAACCTCATACTATTACTGATTAAATATAAAATAAATATAATATAATTCTATTACAAAAATATGACCTAAACCCTGATTTTATAAGTTCTTATAATAATAATAATTGAATAATAATATTACAATAAACCATAAACCCTAAATCTGTATAATCTATTTAAGTTAATTTTATAAGTTATTATAATAATTAAATAATATTACCCTATACCTTTAACCTTATAATTAAAAATTAATTCGAATTGTTTAGGAATAATAATTAACATAATTTGAAAAAAATAATTCAAATTGTTTAGGAATAATTATCATAATTAAAATTAATAGTAGTTATGTATTATATTAATGAAAAAAATAATATTAAGCACATAAGGAATCATTTTAAATAAGGTATCATTTTAAATTAAATAAGTTATCATTATTATGACCAAAAAATCAATTGCCAAAATCTAATATCATAAGTATGATGAATGGATAAGATTGAATAATGTGATGAATGGATGAGATTAAAAAAGATTTAGTAATCAAAATCAATGATATAGATTAAAATTGATTCAATTTTTACTTTTAAAGTGTTATTATATATATATATATATATATATTATATATATATATATATATATATATATATATATAATTATTATCATGATTCAAAATTTTAAATTACTTTATACCATGGGAGAATAACTTTATTTAAATACTATGTGTGCAAAACGCAATTAAAAAAAATAAAAAATTCTTTACTAACTAGTTAATTTTTATAAGTTTAGTTCTATTTGTTATATGATACTCCATCTATTAAAATTTATTATACAATAATCCATTTGTTAAAACTGAAAAGATGATTGTACTTAATTATTCAATTAAACTCATATTTATTTTATCCTACTATCTTAAAAGTATGTTGAGTTTGAGAAACTTTTTATTCCCATATTATCCTTACTAATTTTTTTCATTTTACCTCTGCAACCCTAATTAATTACCACATTTACTTCGCATTTATATTCCTCATAAATCCAGTTCATAAAGACAGGGAGGAATATTAAAAAATCTCGGATTTCTCACATTCTCAAGAGTCGATGTATGCGGAACACTCATATCCTTGCAACTTTAGATGTAAGGTTCAAACGTACCTCTTAATAATAATAAATCGAGTGAAGAGGGAAATAAAAACCGAACCTCCGAATTTGAAGAGAAGAAGATCGAGAGTATACATCGCCGTCTGATTACGATGACCATTCTTACGATTTTGAGCCGGATTCTTCATTGCAGGAGGAGAACAGAAGAAGTAGGAGGAAAGAGAGGAGGAGGAAAGGGAGAAGCAGGATAGGTGGAATTGGGTTTATTTTTTTCGCTTAATTCTCTTTGCTCTATCTATCCTTATTTTCCTTTTCTTTATTTATTGCATAATCTATTTCAGAATAAAGAGTAAAAAGGGAGCTAGGAAGAAAGAGAAGGGGAAGAAAGGTGTTGCGACTAATTCCTGTGATAAGTATGGAATTCTCAGAGAGTGATGATATTTAATTTTAGCAAACTTGACAAATATGAAATAGTTTTAGATTATTTGTTCTTCCTTGAATTGTAGAACCGTGTTTTTCTCAAATATCTCTGGAACACATCTCTTTATACTGTGAGTTTGTTCTACTTGGTGTGTATTATTGAGTTATCTTGTGCTACAGGATGATGACAACTTTACCAAATAGCAGATCGATTCGAAAAATCAAAGAAGAACATGGTGAAAATGTCCGTATTTTTTTGTCATATGCAATTTATAAGAGTTAATGTTCTTAACCAATATGTTATTTAGATAGTTGAAGTTACAGGGCTAAGTCATATCTAATTTTATTGATTTATATCCAAAATATCCTAATGAAGTGGATACACTAATTGATGTTCCAGCAAAATAATTTACTAAGTAATAGAGAATTCAAGTCACACAAAAAGGGATTTGGTATCGGAAAATTTACTATCACTTAAACAATTAATACGAAAAATCCTCATTTGTAGTAAATTTAATCGCTCGGATACCAATTTCATGAGACTAGTATAATCACTATCAGAATTTTTTTTAATGATACTATTTTATTTGTAGTAACAATTCTTTTTTTGATTCAATTTTATTTTAGCATCATATCTTTTCAATAGATACAATTTTATTTTTAGTATCCCCATCTTTTGGTTATTATTGAAAATATAATATAATTTCTCTATTGGTAGCAATTCATTTTTGATGCTATTATTGGTATCCAAAATTTTTAGATGCTATTAATTTTTTCTTGTATTGGTATCGAAAGTTAATCGATATTGTTGTTGTAATAATTTTAAATTGCATTCCATATATACTTTTTGGTATCAAAGTAATTCGATACTAATTTTAGTAGTGGAAGTTTTTATCGAAGCATCTGATACTAAGATTTTAATGAAAAAGAAAATTAGGGCAAGACGACGGAGCTAATCCGTGAATCGCTATTCTTTCTTCTCTTCCAACATTTAGGTTTCTTCTATTTTTCCTCTGTATGTTTCATTTGCTAGGCCAAGTAATTTGTTGTTCATCGTCTCCTGGCCAAACTCTCTCCGCCCAGAGCCACCGCTGCCACCTATTGACCTCTTGTCTCGCTCTTTTCTGACATGGATCGACAGGTGATTTTCCTTCCAAATGTGCTGTCGTGTATTTGTGAGTTTGAAATTAGGTGGTGAAAATAAATTTTCTCACACAGTTTGTTTTGTGTTGGTTGATAGGTAAAATTCGTTTGATACTATTGGATTTATGTAATTCTATTTCGATTTCGAGTTTGAATTTACTCATTTAGGTGCCTCGGATTTTGAAGGTTGAGATTCTGCATTTATAAAATAATAATTATTGTTGATGCCACACTAATGTCCTTCGTGTTCGAGAAAGTCTATCTGCATGTTTACATAATTGAAGGCTTGTTGTAGTTGTTGTTTTTTCCCCTGTTCATGTTTTGCTTTTTTAGATTAGAAAATTCATGTAAAATGATCCTGATACTTCACTGTATGATTTATTCTTTTACTGTTTTTGTCCCGTAGTCTCTCTTCTCAACTTTTTTTTAATCTGTGAGGAAAAAAGGAAATTGCTCGTTAATGGAGTATATATTTAATGAACTCAGGGGGACTTTGCGTCAGATGGAAAAGCCTATAAAAAGTTCAATATAACAGAAAATTCAAGTTAATATTATACGGAAAAAGGCTTTCAACAGAGATTCATAGAAGATAGTCGATTCTTCCTAGTTAATAAAATTTAGTAAGTTAATTCGAATGGTAACAACAAATTAAATGTCAGTCACTAAGCATAATCAATATTTGGCAGCTTGAGCAACAGGGTTACAAATCACAGAATTTACATCTGATATCACAAAAACTACTGAACGAGTGATAAATAATAATGTTATATGCCAACCTGTTGATAAGAGAGATGGTGTATAACAACATCACTCACTTCAAGAAAGTAATCTGGAGTGACACAATACAAATCCTGAAGCTGAAATTTAAGGAGAAAGGAAAAAAATTTGCACCAATAAGTCAACATATCCTGAATCTAATAAAAGCTAATCTATGTGGTCTTGAAAAATAATTTATAGATTTATAGTGCATTACAATAAGTCCCAAAACAATCATCATTTGCAGTTCAAGACCCATACATTTTACCCCATCATGAGTATGATATAGTTAAAAAACAATATAACTATGTATGTCTAACAACACAGAGGCATAGACACATTATAAGAAGCCACTAAAACACATCGAAAGTTCTATACTCACCATGGATTTAAAATAACATAGCAGAAATTAATCATTAAAAGTTTTATAAGTGGAAACTACATCTAGAAATCTATCCAAAGCCTATTACATGGTGATGTCAAACATTTCTAATTATCCCATTAATTTCCCTGCTTTATTTGATTGCTATTCAGATTAGTTTTTACAATTTGTTTATTTAGTTAATTACCAACCTATAACACTATCTCTATCTCTCTCCCTATCTCAAACAACAATCACAATAACTACTTCAATATTCATTAATCATGTTTTACTTATTATTTTATTTTTTAACTCAAGGAAAAAGGGAACCTCATGATATGCAACTGATTGATTGGCATAAAAGTATGAACCATGAAGGTCTTTAACAATATTTTTGTATAATATCATGTTAACTTGCTTCAGTTCATTATTTATAAGATGGTATGACAGTTCAATTTAATTTAGTGACCAAAAATTTAGATGATTAGGATTTTATTATTGAAAAAAAAAAGTTATCATTCAGTGCATTGTATTTTATTATTGAAAAAAAAGTTATTCCCTCAGTTCTAGGAATACATTCATGTATTTGGTGGCACGGAGTTTAAAAAAATAACTTTTTGTTGTAGTGACGTAAGAAAGAGGGGGATATTTTTGGTAATTGAATAGAATAAAATGTATGATATAGTTGACTTTGACTATATTTTATGTTGAAAGACGTGGTATTTTTGTAATATTGTAGTATTGTAAGGTTATTGATATTGTGTATTGTTTCCATTTTTAGAGTGTGAAAGTATTCATGGGACGGATCAGAATGGAAAGTGTGAATGTATTCTTGGAAGGGGTATCATTTAGTGCATATCGTTAAGTCAAGTAATTGAATTGATGAGGACCCATTCAAATTAATAAGAACAATTTTATGTGATACTTTGTTTTGCAATGATAATTAGTAAGGCTTTAAAGCAGATTATCCTAAATGTAATTCATTAACAGTATAGAAGTTTGGGTTACGTCAAATGATCATTATCAAACGAAATACATTGAAAATTAAGATTTTTAGAATAAAAAATTAAGAAAAAAAATAATAACTGAAAAACATTATAATTTTATTACACGTTATAACGTGAATGTGGCGTGCAACGCACGTAAAAATACCTAGTCTATATAAAAGAAGTACAGAATAAAAATAGTGTCATTTTGTTGTTATATATGGAAAACCTGGAGAAAACATTGTAATGCATTCGAAATTTCAATCGACTTTTCCATAAAATGAAGTAAATTGTATGAAAAATTGGCATATGACAAAACTAAAATCTATAAATCATTCATATTTTTCGTTTAAATTTCAATTCAAAATATTAAAAGTACACTCTAATTATAAAATTATTATCCATACATATAATATGTATTTATATTTTATTTATTATTTTAAAAAATAAATTAATAATTATATATTTTTATATTATATAATTGCTATTATATTATATAATTATATAGCTATACTATAGAAAGGAGTAGATAGATAGATAGATAGATAGATAGATATTATTGTCTATTGACACCTCTCGCAAAACTCATGAAACAACATAAAATAAATTATATCAATTGAAATTACAAAAATATATTTTTTGTAAATTTTATTTATATAAAACATATTTGTATATATTAATAATTATTATAAAAATTAAATTTTGTTAATTGTTGCAACATTTATGAATTGAATTTAATAAACAAATTATTATAATCGATTATAATATTTTTTATTTAAATATAATTTATTCGTCTATATATTTATTCGTAGTTTCTCAAAATTTAATTAAAAAATACACTATAAAAACATTTGTTTCTATTTAATTATATTCATACATTTCATGAAAAAAAAATACCAAAGGGAATTTTAAAAAACTACATAAATTTGTAAGTTATTCAAAATATTTTTGTTTAATAAAATTTAAAATACATCCATATACTTCATGAAACTTTTTAATAAATAAATAAATAAATAGTTATATATTACAAGAAATTAAAATAATAATTATGTTAATGTATAGAGTCATCCTTTAAGTATTTCACACTTTCTATTTCTATTTTATTTTAAAATTTTATTTATTAAAAGTGCTAAATGATAATATCCACTATTTACACGCATCCCAACATAATAACAATTTTTTACACATGACTTTACACACAATTTTTATTAATATTAACTAAAATATTTCTTCTCTTTCTTAATCTATACATAAAAAAAATAAAATTTTCTTAAACTCCGCACTAAAAATACTTTGTAATACATTCCAATACGCAAGGAGTGTGTAATTAAAACCATAATACTTTATGAATTTTTTTAATAAATAAAATAATTACTTATATATTACGAGAAATTAAAATAATAATTATGGAGATGTTTATAGATAAATAGTATTTTCAAAACAATCTCACCATTTTACTTCAAGGAAAAATATATAGTAATAATAAGAAGAAGAAAAGAAAGATTGAGAAAAAATGCTTTATTAAATTGTTAACAAAAATAACGTTATCACAGTTCAAAACTTTAAAAGTAATGACAAAATTAATATTGATATTTTTTTTACTAAATTATTATTTATTAAGTGTTATTCTCTTTTATTAAAAATTGTTATATAATAATCCATTTCTTAAAACTGAAAATTTGATTGTATTTAATTATTCAATTAAACTTATATTTATTTTATTTATATAAAAAAAATCAGAATAAAAATAGTGTCATTTTGTTGTTACTTATGAAAACCTGGAGAAAACATGGTGGTGCATTCGATATTTCAATCAACTCTTCCATATAACAAGCACATTGTACGAAAAACTGACATATGGAAAAACTAAAATCTATAAATCATTCGCATTTTTCGTTTAAATCTCAATTCAAAACATTAAAAAGCACACTTTAATTACAAAATTATTACCCATACATGTAATATATTTTATATTTTATTAATTATTAAAAAAAACTAAATTATGCATATTAATTAGAGATGACAGATTATTTGTTGTCATGTTTTTTAATATAAGGATGAACTTGAATATATAATGGATGAAAATGAAAAGTATGAAGTGAAATTGAGATGTGGAGAGTAATTATCTTTTTGTCTAAAAAAATGTGGAATAGTTAACAATACCCGACAGATCGAGAATCAACAAACGGGAACATACAAAAACATACGCGATAAAAAGTAATCTCATTATCAGGTTTACGGTGCGATCGGTCGATGATATGAAGGTAAGTAGACATTGAAAATATAACCCGACCACCTGACCGACCAACTGAACGACCCTACTGTGGAACTATTACCTGACAGATCAAGAATCAGCTAACAGGGACTAATGGAAAACATGCGCGTTAAAAATTAATGTCATTATCAAGTTTACGGGACGATCGGTTGATGATATGTGGGTCGGTAGATATTAGAATTATTAACCGACCACCAGACCGACCAATCGACTGACCCTACTATGGAACTCTACCTGACTAATCGAGAAATAGCAAACGAGGACCTTAGGAAAATAGACGCGATAAAAACTAATCTCATTATCAAGTTTATATCAAAATGAAGGAAACATGCATATGAAAGAGAAAATGAGCATCGAAACGAAGGAAATGTTGATCAAAACAAGAAAATGAGCATCGAAATGAAGGAAATATGTTTTTTAATGAATGAAGATATTAAAAAAAATAACAAAAACATTTTTCAAATTAAAACCAATAGGTTCTAACCTTTGTAAACCATACAAAAAAATTTCTACATTAAACTCAATCGGTTCTACCCTTGTAAAATTTAATTTTTAAAGTTATTTTTATTAGTTTCTTTTTCATATTTAAGAATAATAAATACATATAAAATTTTTCCACATTTAACCCGATCGGTTTTAACCTTGTAAATTTCATTTTTTTAAAGTAATTTTTATTAATTTTTTTCATATTTAACATATAAATTTTTTTCACATTAAACCCGATCGATTCTAACCTTGTAAAAATCTTTTTTTAAGTAATTTTTATTTTTTTTCATATTTAAAAATAATGAATAAAGAAATGTGTATCGAAATGAGAAAATGATCAACGAAATGAAGGAAAAGTGCACTGAAATTAGAAAATGAGCATCTAAATATAGGAATTGTGCATCAAAATGAAGGAAATGAGCATTGAAAATGAAGAAATTGTGCATTGAAATGAGAAAATGAGCATCAAAATGTAGGAAATAAGAATCGAAATGAAGGAAATAGGCATCGAAATGAAGGAAACGTGCATTGAAATGATAAAATGAGCATCGAAATGAAGGAAATTTGTATCAAAATTAGAAAATGAGCATCAAATGAAGTAAATCTCATCAAAATGAGAGAAATGAACATCGAAATGAGGAAATGAGCATCGAAAATGATGGAAACGTGCATTCAAAATGACGAAATGAGCATCAAAACAAGAAAATGAGCATCGAAATGAAGGAAATATGCTTCTTAATGAATGAAGATATTAAAAAAAATAACAAAATATTTTTCAAATTAAAACCGATAGGTTCTAACCTTTGTAAACCACACAAAAAATTTTCTACATTATACCCGATCAGTTCTAACCATGTAAAATTCATTATTTTTTTTAAAGTAATTTTTATTAATTTTTTCATATATAAGAATAATAAATACATATTAAATTTTCCCACATTAAACCCGATCGTTCTAACCTAGTAAAGTTCATTGTTTTTTTCAAAAGTAGTTTTTATTAATTTTTTCATATTTAAAAATAATAAATAAAGAAATGTGTATCGAAATTAGAAAATGAGCAACAAATGAAGGAAAAGTGCACCAAAATTAGAAAATGAGAATCAAAATTAGAAAATGAGCATCGAAATGAAGGAAATGAGCATCGAAAATGAAGGAAATGTGCATCGAAATGAGAAGATGTGCATAGAAGCAAATGAAATGTTGATCGAAATGAGAAAATGAGCATCGAAATGTAGAAAATGACAATCCAAATGAAGGACATTAGCATCGATGAAGGAAATGTGCAACGAAACGAAGGAAACGTGCATTGAAATGATAAAATTAGCATCGAAATGATGGAATTGTACATCGAAATTAGAAAATGAGAATCAAATGAAGTAAACCTCATCAAAATGTGAAATGAGCATAAAAATGGTTCTAACTTATAATGTGAGACGTGTACGAAATTAGCATCAAATTGAAGGAAATGTGCATTCGAAATGAGAAAAAGAGCCTCAAAACGAAGAAAATGTTGATCGAAAAAAGAAAATGAGCATCGAAATGAATAAAATATTTTTCTTAAAGAATGAAGATATTAGAAAAAATAACAAAAGCATTTGTCAAATTAAAACCGATAGGTTCTAATCTTTGTAAATCATACAAAAAATTTTCTACGTTAAACCCGATCGGTTCTACCTTTATAAAATTCATTGTTTAGAAATTTTTATTAATTTTTTATTTCATAATTAAGAATAATCACATATAAAATTTTTCTACATTAAACCCGATCGGTTCTAACCTTATAATAATCATTGTTTTTTAAAGTAATTTTTTTAATTTTTAAGAATAATAAATACATATAAAATTTTCCACATTAAACTCGATCGGTTCTAACCTTGTAAAGTTCATTATTTTTTTTAAATATTTTTTATTAATTTTTTTTCATATTTAAGAATAATAAATATTTATAAAATTTTTTCACATTAAACTCGATATGTTCTAACCTTGTAAAGTTCATTGTTTTTTTTTTAAAGTAATTTTTATTAACTTTTTTCATAATTAAGAATAATAATCACATATAATATTTTTCCACATTAAATCCGATCGGTTCAAACCTTGCAATTTTCATTTTTAAAGTAATTTTTATTTTATATTTAAGAATAATACATACATATAAAAATTTTCCAATTAAACCCGATCTATTATAACCTTGTAAATTACATTTTTTGGTATTTTTTATTATTTTTTTTCATATATAAGATTAATAAATATATATATAATTTTTCCGTAAAAAACCCGATCGGTTCTAACCTTGTAAAGTTCATTGTTTTTCTTAAAAGTAATTTTTATTAAAAAAAATTCATATTTAAAAATAATAAATAATGAAATGTGTATCGAAATAAGAAAATGAGCAACAAAATGAAGGAAAAGTCCACCGAAATTAGAAAATGAGCATTGAAATGAAGGAATTGTACATCGAAATGAAGGAAATGAGCATCGAAAATAAAAAAAATGTGCATTGAAATGAGAAAATGAGCATCGAAGCAAATGTAATGTTGATTGAAATTAGAAAATGACCATCGAAATGGAGGAAATGAGTATCGAAATGAAGGAAATTCAAAAAAAAAATTATTAAACCCGATCGGGTCTAAACTTGTAAAATTCATTGTTTTTTTAATTAATTTTTATTAATTTCTTTTCTTATTTAGTAATAATAAATATATATAAAATTTTCAACATTAAACCCGTTCGGTTCTAACCTTCTAAAGTTCATTTTTTAAAAAATAATTTTTATTAATATTTTTTCTCATATTAAAGAATAATAAGTACATATAAAATTTTTCCACATTAAACCAGATCGGTTCTAACCTTGTAAAGTTCATTATTTTTTCTTATAGTAATGTTTATTAATTTTTTAATAATTAAGAATAATAATCACATATAAAATTTTCCACATTAAAACCGATCGGTTCTAACCTTGTAAATTTCATTATTTTTTTAAAATAATTTTTATTAATTTTTTTTTCATATTAGATGATAATAAATACATATAAAATTATTCCACATTAAACCCGATCGGTTCTAACCTTGTAAAGTTCATTTTTTAAGTTATTATTACTCCCTCCATCCCATAAACAAATTCACACTTTCTATTTTTGTCCGTCCCATAAACAAGTTCACACCCCCAAATAAGGAAATACACACAAATCAATAACCTCACAATACACTTTAACTTCAAAGTTGTCACCCCTTTACAGCTTACAAAACTTACTTTATAATTTATTTATTACCTAAAAATGTCAAACTACCCCCAAAAAGTACCTTTTTCTTAAACTCCGTATCTACAGTAACTGTGAATTTCTTTATGGGACGGAGGTAGTATTTTTTTTCATACCTAAGAATAATAAATACATGTAAAATATTTTCACGTTAAAAAAACCGATCGGTTTTAACTTTGTAAAGTTCATTATTTTTTTAAAAATAATTTTTATTAAAATTTTTTCATATTTAAGAATAATAAAGACATATAAAAATTTTCCACATTAAACTCGATCAGTTCTAAATTTGTAAAGTTCATTGTTTTTTTAAAGTAATTTTTATTAATTTTTTTGTTTTTAAAAATTATAAATAAAGAATGTGTATCGATATGAGAAATGAGCAACGAAATGAAGGAAAAGTGCACCGAAATTAGAAAATGAGCATCGAAATGAAGGAATTGTGCATTTTAATGAAGGAAATGAGCATCGAAAATGATGGAAATGTGCATTGAAATGAGAAAATGAACATAGAAGCAAATGAAATGTTAATCGAAGTGAGAAAATGAGTATCGAAATGTAGGAAATGAGTATATAACACCCCAGTATTTCATAATCTATATTTTCGTAAACTCGACTTTCAAATAAAATTATATTAATTATTTTAGTGTATTATATCTTTTATAAATATAATATATTTATATAATAATAATAATATAATATTAATAATAACACATGTGTATGCAAGTGGTTAGTTTTTTGGATAAGGATTAAATATTTTTGGATAAGGATGACTTTTAAAGTGACGTATATATGTATGATATTTATGCAAGTTGCATTTTGGATAGGGATGCATACGTAGCCATCAAGTTTTTACTTTTATTTTTATATATTTAACATTTGAATAATTATTAGTGTTAAACTTGGTGTGCAAGTTGATATATTATATTTAAGCAAATGTCAATTGTAATTAGATAAAACACACACGTAAGCTATTTTGAGAGATTGGATAATAACAAACTATTCAATTTTTTTATATATATACTTCTTTCTTTTCTCTGCACACATATATTCTTTATTCAATGGAAAGAAGACAACTTCAGTGAGGGAAATATAATGAGTTTCCAATTTTATCGGATGTATTCTACTTTATCAAAGAAAGTTCAAGGTGGGGTAACTTTCACTGTTTACCGAATGCTACATTTTATGTCATGATTGCTATATTAAGATGTGATATGTGTTACTATTATGTCATGTTATGTGTCATGTGTACTTTTGGTTCGATGACAAATTTTTTCCTACTAACATCGTACTGGGTGACGACTCGATGCGCACAGACCAACTAACTGGCTACGTCGGTTCAGTACTAAAATGTATTTGAAAGTATGCTAACATCGTACTGGGGTGACGGCCCGGTGCGCACAGACCAACTAACACAAGTTATCGGACGACGATTTGGTCTAAAATATTTCCAATGAGTTATCGAATGACAATGTGCAAAAATATTTTTTTTAAAATTGGCATATGTTACATCTTATGGTATATTTGGCATGCATATTTATTTTTAACTATGCATCATTTAAGTTAACCCACTGAGTGTATTTTAGACATTCACCCCTTCTACTCCAAACCCTTTTCAGGTTGAGGCTTGCGATGGCGTACCGAGGCGGATGCGTTGCATGAAAGCCCTTTTTATTAATGCGCTGCGCCAAAATCTTTTTATATAAATTCTAATGATATACTTTAGTATAATTTTCACTGTTTATGATATTATATTAACTTTATTTTATGGTTCACGCCCGCATTGAAGGTTAATATTATCAAAGAATTGCGAATAAATCTCCCTTTATATTTATTGAAAATTGGGGCGTGACAGATTGTATCAGAGCAGGTCTACGTTTCTGTGGACTCGTATTTTTAAAATAAAAATTTCTTTTTTGACTCGTATTTTAAAATAAATTTTATAAATCTATATATCTGTAGACTTTCATTTTCAAAATAAAATGATTTTCTAATGATACTCACTATGCATCTACCTGGTACACGACGTTAGCTTCAAGGTACATAGGCATTTAATATTTATTATTATTTACCGCCGATTTTGTAAAAGATAAAAAGTTTTTTTCTGAATTTCGAGGACGAAATTATTTTTAGGGGGATGGATTATAACACCCCAGTATTTCATAATCTATATTTTAGTAAACTCGAATTTTAAATAAAATTATATTAATTATTTTAGTGTATTATATCTTTTATAAATATAATATATTTATATAATATTAATAATAACACGTGTATGCAAGTGGTTAGTTTTTGGATAAGGATTAAGTATTTTTGGATAAGGATGAGATGTAAAGTGAAGTGTGTTGTGTGACCAACTTGGTCTCCAAATTTTAATAATAATAATATATGTATGAAATTTATGCAAGTTGCATTTTGGATATGGATGCATACGTAGCCATCAAGTTTTTACTTTTATTTATATATATTTAACATTTGGATAATTATTAGTGTTAAACTTGGTGTGCAAGTTGATATATTATATTTAAGCAAATGTCAATTGTAATTAGATAAGACACACACGTAAGCTATTTTGAAGGATTGGATAAGAACAAACTATTCAATTTATATATATATACTCATTTCTTTTCTCTACACACATATATTCTTTATTCAATGGAAAGAAGACAACTTCAGTGAGGGAAATATAATGAGTTTCCAATTTTATCAGATGTATTATACTTTTTCAAAGAAAGTTCAAGGTGAGGTAACTTTCACTCTTTACAGAGTTTTATGTCATGATTGCTATGTTAAGATGTGGTATGCATTACTGATATGTCATGTTATGTGTCATGTGTGCTTTTAGTTCGATGATAAATTTTTTCCTACTAACATCTTAATTGGTGACGACTCGGAGCGTACAGACCAACTAACACAAGTTACTGGCTACGTCAGTTCAGTACTAAAATATATTTCAAAGTATGCTAGCATCGTACTGGGGTGACGGCCCGGTTCTCACAGACCAACTAACACAAGTTATCGGACGACGATTCTGTCTAAAATATTTCCAATGAGTTATCAAACGACAATGTGCAAAAGTAATTTTATTAAAATTGGCATATGTTACATCTTATGGTATATTTGGCATGCATATTTATTTTTAACTGTGCAATCATTTAAGTTAACCCACTGAGTGTATTTCAGACATTCACCCCTTCCATTCCAAACCCTTTTCAGGTTGAGACTGCGACGGCGTACCTGGGCGGATGCGTTGCGTGAAAGCCCTTTTTATTAATGCGCTGCTCCAAAATCTTTTTATATAAATTCTAATGATATACTTTTGTATAATTTTCACTGTTTATGATATTTTATTAACTTTATTTTATGGTTCACGCCCGCATTGAAGGTTAACATTATCAAAGAATTGCGAATAAATCTCCCTTTATATTAATTGGAAATTGGGGTGTGACAGAGTATCTATATGAAGGAAATAATCATCGAAATGAAGGAAACGTGCATTGAAATGATAAAATGAGCATCAAAATGCAGGAAATGTGCATCGAAATTAAAAAATGAGCGTCGAAATGAAGTAAACCTCATCAAAATAAGAAATGAACATTGAAAATAATGGAGACGTGCATCGAAATGAGCATCAAAGTGAAGGAAACGTGCATTTGAAATGAGAAAATATGCATCGAAACGAATGAATTGTTGATCGAAACAAGGAAATGAGCATCGAAATGAAGGAAATATGCTTCTTAATAAATAAAGATATTAAAAAACAACAAAAATATTTTTCAAATTAAAACCGTTTGGATCTAACCTTTTTAAACCATAAAAAAAAATTTCTACATTAAACCTGATCAGTTCTAACCTTAAAAAATACATTGTTTCTTTTAAAGTAATTTTAATTAATTTTTTTAAATATTTAAAAATAATAAATACATATAAAAATTTTTCACATTAAACCTGATCAGTTCTAACCTTGTAAACTGCATTGATTTTTTTAAAATAATTTTTATTAAGTTTTTTTCATATTTAAGAATAATAAATATGGAAATGTGCATCAAAATGTAAAATGAGCAACGAAATGAATGAAAAGTGCATCAAAATTAGAAAATGGGCATCGAAATAAAGGAAATGAGCATCGAAATGTAGGAAATGAGTATCGAAATGAAGGAAATGAGCATCGAAATGAAGGAAACGTGCACCGAATTTAAGAAAACATGCATTGAAATGATAAAATGGGCATCGAAATGAAGAAAATGTGCATCGATATTAGAAAATGAGCATCAAATGAAGTAAACGTCATCAAAAATGGGAAATGTGCATCGAAAATGAAGGAGACGTGCATTTAAATTAACATCAAAATGATGGAAATGTGCATTCGAAATTAGAAAATAAGCATCGAAATGAAGGAAATGTTGATCGAAACAAGAAATAAGTATCGAAATGAAGAAAATATGCTTCTTAATGAATAAATATATTAAAAAATATAATTTTCAAATTAAAACCGATAGGTTCTAACCTTGTAAACCATTCAAAAAAATTTCTACACTGAACCCGATCGGTTCTAACCTTGTAAAATTCATCGTTTCTTTTAAAGTAATTTTTATTAATATCCTTTCATATTTAAAAATAATAATTACATATAAAAATTTTTCACATTAAACACGATCGGTTTTAACCTTGTAAAGTTCATTTAAAGTAATTTTTATTAATTTTTTTTAATATTTAGGAATAATAAATACATGTAAAATTTTCCACTTTAAACCCGATCGGTTCTAACCTTGTAAAGTTCATTATTTTTTTAAAAGTAATTTTTATTAATTTTTTTCATATTTAAGAATAATAATACATGGAAATGTGCATTAAAATGAGAAAATGAGCAACGAAATGAAGGAAAAGTGCAACGAAATTAGAAAATGAGTATCGAAATGAAGGAATTGTTTATCGAAATAAAGCAAATGAGTATCGAAATGTAGGAAATGAGCATCGAAATGAAGGAAACGTGCAACAAAATGAAGGAATCGTGCATTGAAATGAAGGAAATGTGTATTTAAATGATAAAATGAGCATCGAATTAGAAACTGTGGATCGAAATTAGAAAATGAGCATCAAATGAAGTAAACGTCAACAAAATGAGAAATGAGCATCGAAAATGAAGGACACGTGCATCCAAATGATCATCGAAATGAACAAAATGTGCATTAGAAATGAGAAAATGGGCATCAAAATGAAGAAAATGTTGATCGAAACAAGAAAATAAGCATCGAAATGAATGACATATGCTTCTTAATGAATGAAGATATTAAAAAAAATAACAAAAATATTTTTCAAATTAAAACTGATAGGTTCTAACCTTTGTAAATCATTCAAAAAAATTTCTACATTAATCTCTATCGGTTCTAACCTTGTAAAATTCATTGTTATTTTTAAAGTAATTTTTATTAATTTCTTTTCATATTTAGGAATAATAAATATATAAAAATTTCCACAATAAACACGATCGGTTCTAACCTTGTAAAGTTCATTTTTTTAAAAATAATTTTTATTAATTTTTTTTCATATTAAAGAATAATAAATACATGTAAAATTTTTTCACATTAAACCCGATCGGTTCTAACATTGTAAAGTTCATTGTTTTTATTTATACTAATTTTTATGAATATTTTTTTCATAATTAATAATAATAATCACATATAAAAATTCTTATTAATGTTGTTCGTGGCCCAACTTGCTATGAAGATTTTAGAAGAGTTAATGGATTGGTGCACAAAACATACAGAGTGGCATATTATGCATGTGGTTTGCTTGTTGATGACAAGGAATACATAGACACTATTACTGAATGTGCACAATGGTTAACTGGAAAGCCTTTGAGGGAATTATTCGTTAATATCCTCATTTCTAGATCCGCAAGCATGCCCGAAAACATATGGAAAGGATGCTGGAAATATTTATCAGAGAACATTCTCCACAATCAAAGAGAAAAAAAAGAGATTTCCAGGTTCAATTTTTTGCATAACAAATTTAATATCATTTATTCTATACAAGATTAAGATTTTTGTGTTTAAATAAATAAATAAATAAATATATATATATATATATATATATATATATATATATATATATATATATATATATGTACTAGTATGAAACTTGTGTACAACGCGGGATCATTTATTTAATTATTCTTATTTTTTGTAATTAAATAATTCGTGTTATATTACGTAACAACATTAATTATTGAGAATTTTTTTCTTATAGCAAGATAATTTCTTTCATTAATGTAAAGAATTTGCAACAAATTATAACATTTGACTTTTATAATGTAACATATAACTAAATCATGTATAAAGTTAATATATATGTACATATATTCTAATTATTTAAAAGAATCTTGACTTGTATTTTTTTTAAATGTTACTTTATAAAATAATACAATTGAAAATTATTTATTACTCCCCTTATCTCTCTAAAAAAATGTGCAATCACATAGGGGCAATTTTGTCTCTTTGCTGTATTTTTATCTAGTTGTTAGTATTTCATTTTTTTCATTGTATTTAAGTGAATTATGATCAAAATATGTAACTCCTAGTAATAAATTCTTAATTTTATTGTTTGTCTAAAAAAATATCAATTATATATTAAAAAAATCTCAATTTATTCTTTTTTCTATATATGATTTGATTTGATACTAATTAATTTATTTATATAGAATGATTTATTTATTAATAACAATTATTGATACTAAAGTAAATAAGTCATATGTATAGGAAGAATAAATAAATAGTAAGACTATACGTGAACGAATCAAATGACAAATGACTTTGCTATGCTATATATATATATATATATATATATATATATATATATATTGATTATTTACGAAAAATAAGGTAAAATATTTTATAATTAATTAAAATAAAATTATTAAAATGTTTTAAATAGTTACTATATATATATATTAAAATGTACGTAATATTATAAATAATATTTAAATGAGGTATTACTTTTTCTCTTGATTAAGGTTTAGTATTTCTTATAACTATATAATAATAACCCTGTTTTCATTAATTGTTATTTTTAAGAAACTAATGTAAATAAATAAATATATATATATATATATATATATATATATATATATAATTAATTAATATAAAATATTCTTTTAAATATTCATAAATTTGTAATGAATTTATTAATTATATTTTTTTATTAGTTTCAAATTATATAAACAACTAAAGAAAATAAATTTTATAATTCATATGTCATAATTAAATAATTGTATATATGTAAATAAATAAATATTAATATACTAAATTTAAAAAATTAACAAATATTTACAAACTCATTTTTAATGTTATTTGATATGAAATAATGATTTAACTTAAAAAAAACATAAGCTTTCGATTCTATACATGAATTAGTTTTTCAACCTCTTATTCTCTATAGGTAAATCGTTCAAGAGTACTTGAATCTTCGATCCTCTTTCACTTGAATCAATACTTTAGAGGTAAATGTTAAAGAATACTTGAATCGATTCTTAAGAGGTAATACTTAAATTGATTTTTTTCCTCTTGAAAAATCAATTCTTAAGATGTAAATCAATTCAAGAATACCTGAATCGATCCTCTTACACTTGAAAATTCGATTTTTAAGATGTAAATCTATTCAAGAGTACTTGAATCGATTATCTTCTTCTTGAAGAATCTATTCTTAAGAGGTAAATCGATTCAAGAATACTTGAATAAGTTCTCTTCCTCTTGAAGAATACTTGAATCGATTCTTAAGAGGCAATACTTGAATTGATTTTTTTCCTCTTGAAGAATCGATTCTTAAATGTAAATCGATTCAAGAATACTTGTATCGATTCTCTTACTCTTGAAAAATTGATTTTTAACAAATCTACTCAAGAATACTTTAATCAATTCTCTTCCTCTTGAAGAATCGATTCTTAATAGATAAATCAATTCAAGAATACTTGAATCAATTCTCTTCCTCTTGAAGAATACTTGAATCGATTATTTAGAGGTAGGTCGAATCTACACTTGATTCGCTCTATCGAAATAAATTTTTATACTTTCATAAATCAGTTCTCTAGAGGAACTTGAAGAAAGTTCCTATTCCTCTTGGAGAATCGAATGTGTGTATTTAGAATGAATAACCAAAAAGTTTTATTTATAGGTGGTGTGAGAGAGAATATTATATGGAATATTATTTTTCCCTTTATACATATGAAGAAGACCTATTAAATGAGAAGAAATTGACTTTCCAGAAAATTGGATTATTGAACAAGCAGTTCCTGTTCAAACACAGATACAAAATCAGAATAATATTTCTGATTCAATCTCTTTTTTACAAAATTCTAAATACTCTGAATTCATTTGACAAGGCCCAGCCTTCTTCTGATTCAGAAGTAGATGAAAATTTGATATTAATTAATTTATTGCATTAAAAGATTTAGTAATTAATTAATGATACCCAAATAAATAAAAAATATTGAAAATTTAATCATTATTAAAAATAAGAAATTCATTATTTAATAAAGAAAATATTAAATAAGAAAGTTAATTAAAAGTAAATAAGGAAATATTAAAACAACGTATTAAAAATCTAAAAAATTGAGAAAATTACACGTCACATTGGAGCGCTATGGAGACGACACGTCAGTAAGAAAAGTTTCTGCTATAGTATATATATATATATATATATATATATATATATATATATATATATATATATATATATATATATATATATATATATATATATATATATTCGAATATTATAATCTTATCTGTTTAATTGTAGAATTCAAGTTTAGAGATGTCAGAACTGTTGGCGTTCGATCGTTTGGTTAACATGAACCGTTAGGGTACCATACGTTTCTAACCCAGCGGAAGCAAGAAAACAAAGAAACGTATTACCTTTCACCAGAGTATGTTGAAGAAGGTGAATTCTCCTGCGCAGTCTCATCGTTTTGGATATAACTCTCTCGTCTGATCTCCGATTTGAGTGATCTATGCGCTAAAACGATTCTCTCTTCAGTGGCTTTCCGTCAGTATATCACACAAACAGTTCTGAGTTCTGTACGATTTTAGAAAAATCATGCAAGTTGATGGACAACAGCAGCAAACAACCTTCCGGTCTTCTGCTGTATTCCCAAGTCCAATCTCGACGTCGTGTGGGCGACAATCTTCGAGATCTTCTCAATCTATTGTTCCCTCACCCTCTTCACAGTGTTAGGCATGATTAATCAGTTGATTAGGATTTCCGGACAGTTGAGATGACTTATATATGGGCTACAGCAGGGACCAGGAGGAGAAATTAGATTTGAGCCTCCATTGGGCTTAAGTATCCAAGCTTAGCCCAAAGCTTATACTTAAGTCCAATAATAATAATATATACCACTAAAATATTATTACTGCATTATCGTTCTAATCCCATAATTATGTTATGGGCTCCTTCTTATTATGAGCCCGACAGTCTCATCATGTTTAAGATATACAATGCTCATTAATTAATTAAGTTACTGAAAACTCCATTAATTAATATCTCATCCGAGAGTAGTACCACTCAACCTCATTATCATGCCGGAAAAAATCCACCTGCAAGGTTTACATGATAATCCTTATGAGCTCCTCAAGAGGACATCATCAACCTATAACGGACACGGATTCCTTCTATAATCAACAGCACACCATAGAGACAACATTATTTCCCAACTCACCGAGTTTGTTGATTTAATTACATGTAAATCTCACCCATTGATAAATCAAAGAAATACATACTGCCTTACGTGTCGAGGTTATTGTATAGGGATTAAGAGCACGAACATCCATAATAACTGAGATCAAGTTCTCCTATAAGTCAGTATAAGTCGAACGATCTCTAGCGATCCCGCTCAATACACATGAAGTGCACTAATATGATTCTATAGTCAAGACAAACTAATGTCAAATCACACTACAACCATCCCGATAGAGTCCCCGTCTATCTCGGTTGTGAGCATCTGTTTATATTTTATAAGGAAACCGATAATATGATCTTCCGCGTATTGTCGCACAACATATTATCTACAGTATAAAGTAAGTGGACTATTGCATCGTGCATATAAATAAATTATAAGACATAATCATTTGATCATATGATTCTCATTTCAAATAAATTGTTATAACATTGTTCATACAAAAAGCTAGACTTTTAGTATACAATCCAACAAGAACAACAAATAAAAAATGAATACTTATCCCAGTTAAATGTTATACTGCGTCAGTTTGGAAGAGTCTTTTGGATTTTGAAGGGATGCCTTTACTAGTAAAAGATAAAGATACAATCCATAACAACCGTTTGGTATTTAATAAACGTTTTTACAATAGATCTTCATTGAAAAAAGAACATGATGAGTTGATGCAAAAAATAAATGATGATCAAAGAAAGATATATGATAGGTTAATGGAGAGTGTTGCATCCAAAGATGGTGGTGTGTTTTTTTGTGTATGGTTATGGTGGAACAGGAAAGACATTTTTGTGGAAAACCATATCAGCTTCTATGAAAGCAAGGGGAAATATTGTTTTGAATGTTGCATCGAGTGGCATAGCTTCACTTTTTTTACCAGGTGGTCGAACTGCTCACTCAAGATTCTCAATTCCATTGATGGTTTCTAAAGACTCAACATGCAATGTGAAGTAGGAGGTGATCAGGCACAACTACTTAACCTTTGCAAACTCATTATATAGGATGAAACACATATGGTTAATAAATGTTGCATAGAAGCTTTGGATAGGACGATGCGTGATGTTATGCAATTAGTCAGCACTGAAAATGCAGAAAAGCCATTCGGTGGGAAAACTATAGTGTTTGGTGGTGATTTCAGACAACCAGTCGTGCAAAAAGGTAAACGACAAGATATTGTTAGAGCAACTATGAATTCATCATACGTATGGGATTATTCCACAGTCCTTCATCTAACAAAAAATATGCGATTGATTCAAACAACGAATAATGATGAGAGACGTGATCTCAAAAAATTCACTGAGTGGATACCTGGTATAGGTGATGGAACAATCGGAAAAGTTACTGATTATGGCACTATAGTTGAAGTGTCATCCGACATTCTTTTGCCTCCTGGTGATGATCCCATTGCAACTATGGTTAATGTAATATATCCCAATTTTGAGCTGATATGAATGAACTCGACTACAGAAAAACAAGGGCTATCTTGGCACCTGCACTGGAATTTGTTGACGTCATCAATGAATATATGGTATCTCTGAATTATAGGTGTTATGGGTATTTATACCCTATATAAAGGGTGACTTATACGCGCGGTACAATTGGAAGATAAGCTAAAGCTAAGGATAAGAGTGAGATTTGAACCCGCGCCTAAAGAAGGAATGGAGGCAGAAGAAGCCGACCGACATGCTGACTGGGTAGAAGGCAGAATGCAGGAGACAGAAGCCGATACCGAGGCTGAGGTTGGATATCGACCTCAGCATCGGCCCCTTACCAACGACCTGCTACACATCAGCTTTCAGCCCATTGGGAAGCCCGTTGAGTACGCTCACCCGACCAGAACACAACATGCGTAGAATGGGAGGGGACATGTCAGACTCATCATTGTCCTTGGAGGGACACGTGGTGACACAACACCAAGGAGGGACCATTCACCTAAAATATCTACACTATAAGACAACACATCTGCAGGGGACAACACACAACACTTGGGTTCACAAGACTTGGTTGGCACTCCATTTTCAACTTCATCTTCTTCATTCTAGTTCCTCTCTCTAAAAAAACCCACTTGTAATTTCTCTCTCTTCTGTGTAATATTCCTTCATGGAACTTGGAATACCACCATCAATAATATGGAAAAGTGCACCAATTTTATGGGGCGACAGAGAAAATTACTTGTGTTTGATGTGTCCATTTTAGTGTCCGGTTATTTGCTAATCTTAATCTAACCCGCTAAAAATGACCGTCAATAATAGGGATTCAAAAAAGTATTTGAGCTGTGACTCTACTTGCAAATCAGATACAAACGTTGATATTTTAGCGGATGTTCACACTCCAGAATTTCTTAATTCTATCAAGTGTTCAGGTTTGCCAAATCATGAACTAATCCTTAAAGTTGGAACACCTGTCATGCTATTGAGAAACATAGATCATGCTAGAGGTCTTTGCAATTGTACATGTTTGATCATCACAAGACTTGGACAAAAGGTGCTTCAAGCAAGGGTTCTGACAGGTAACAGTTCCGGAAAGTATGTTCTAATACCGCTTCTGACACTCACACCTTCTGATGTTCGTATTCCCTTTAAGTTACAAAGGCATCAATTTCTTTTAATGTTTTGTTATGCTATGACAATAAACAAAAGTCAAGGCCAATCGTTGAAAACTGTCGGAGTTTATTTAAAGAGACTCATCTTTAGCCATGGACAACTGTATGTGGTTGTATCTAGAGTGACCTCTAGGAATGGTTTGAAAATAATGGTGTTTGATTCAAATAACGAAGAGAAGAATGAGTGCAAGAACTTTGTGTTCAAAGAAGTCTTTTGAAATGTATAAGCACGCAATTCGAAACTTATTTGTTGTTGACTTTTGGAAATAAATGGATTTTAAACTTTAAATAAATGGTTCAACTATTTGCTGTTATGTTTCAGAAATATTTTTCCCATAGAATTTCAAAACTTCGTCAGCAAACTGTCTGTTAGTCTTCATTTTTTTCCTTGATTCGTAAAACACAAGTTGTTGAAACTTGATAATTAATCATTAACTGCATCTCCTTAGGTTATCATTAAAAAATTATGAAATGAATAATCTGCTATTATCAACGTTTATAATATTAGCAGGTTATTCTCCTAAAATATCTACCATGAAGATTGAATAAAATTTACAATTTATTTATATCTAATAATAATAATGTAAATAATTTGTCCCGTGCAATGCACTAGTTCAAAAACACTAAACGAACATCTTAAAAAGTTGAATTAATAAACATTCCAAACTATATAGTGCAATTAAAATTGGATCATTAACTACAGTCCAACGCACATAGGGAGCCCAGCCAACACAGGGTTTTTAAATTTAAAAAAAATCCAGAAATTTTAATTGCCGGAATTTTGGAAATAAAAAAATCATTTTATTTTCTGGAATTTTGGAAATAAAAAAAAAATCACGTTTTTCAAATCCATCATAAATTCTCCCTCCGTCCGACATATATTTACCTACTTTCCATTTTGGGATGTTCCACGTATTTTTACTCATTCTATTTATGGTAAAAATACATAATATTTTATTACATAATTTTTACAATCCCAACAACTTTAATTACTTTTTTACACTTTATTTATCATTCTCAATAACTTTATTTACTTTTCTTTTTAAATTACTAATTTATCCCTACTTCTTCCTAAATTATATATTAAAAAAATAAACCGTCTTAATCTCTGTGCCCGTACAAATAGGTAAAAATACCCGGGACAGAGTATAAAATTTTCTTGAAAGTTTATACGCTAATCTTACCATATTTAATGGGTTAAACCCCAACGGTCATTTGACAGCTAATGTAGAGCACAACTCAGATCCGAACGCTCATCTTGGGGCTCTACAGTAGACCCACCCATTAATTTGAATTACAAATATTTTAACGGCACTTTGTCCTATCTCCGCTTCCCCACAGTGGGCCGTACCCTTAAATAACACCGCTCAACATCAACAGATAAATTCACTCCGCTTTTCAAACCTTAATTTTGACGCGCTTAACGGACAGTCTGGATTGAATAGGTGTTTTCACGCTACTATGTAAGACAAGTGTGTTGGCCCCTCCCAAACGTTTAGCCCTCTCACTCTCTCTCTTCTCTATTTTGTTTCTCATTTTTTGAATTGGAGAGAAATTAGAGTAAATTTATATTTTTATCATACGCACCAACCCGCCCTCACACTCAACCCTCGATTCCAGACTCGCCGGCACTTCGAAGAGTGGATGAAGATTGTAACTTAATCGGTGAAGATTCCGACTGAGGGATTACTCCGACGTCGCTGTCTCTCTTCCTCACTCGTTATAGTGCGGATCGCCGGTATTTATCGTCGAAAGAATTAGAAGATGTAGGAGGACGCGAAGTTATTGAAGGAGGCGAAGAAATTGCCTTGGGAGGATCGGTTGACGCACAAGAATTGGAAGGTGAGAAACGATGCCAATATCGATTTGACGGCTGTTTGCAACTGCATCTCGGATCCTAAGGACTTGCGGCTGCGTGAATTTGGTGAGGATTTTCACGCTACTATGTAAGACAAGTGTGTTGGCCCCTCCCAAACGTTTAGCCCTCTCACTCTCTCTCTTCTCTATTTTGTTTCTTATTTTTTGAATTGGAGAGAAATTAGAGTAAATTTATATTTTTATCATACGCACCAACCCGCCCTCACACTCAACCCTCGATTCCAGACTCACCGGCACTTCGAAGAGTGGATGAAGATTGTAACTTAATCGGTGAAGATTCCGACTGAGGGATTACACCGACGTCGCTGTCTCTCTTCCTCACTCGTTATAGTGCGGATCGCCGGTATTTATCGTCGAAAAATTAGAAGATGTAGGAGGACGCGAAGTTATTGAAGGAGGCGAAGAAATTGCCTTGGGAGGATCGGTTGACGCACAAGAATTGGAAGGTGAGAAACGATGCCAATATCGATTTGGCGGCTGTTTGCAACTGCATCTCGGATCCTAAGGACTTGCGGCTGCGTGAATTTGGTGAGGATTTTCATTATTCTTCTGACAGATCTGTTTTCTTTGTTTATTGATTGTTGTCTTGTTGATCTGATAAGAAATGACGAAAATGCATGTTTATGAATTGGGCGTTGCTTATTCCCCTTTTAAACTCTATATTTAACTGGTTGAATCTTCTTAACCTGCCCACGTTGGAGATGTGATCTTCTTAAATCAATGCTTGAAACTTTTTCACTCCTTTTGGAATATACCATGTCTCTTCCACCCTATCTGGCTCTCATGAGTCATGAATGTCACCGTCTTTGGTAATCAGTATGTATCTTGATATTGACAATCAAGTCTGTCCATATTGTCGAGATGTTTTTCTGAATGTATGCATGTACGCAGATGTAGTTTTTACATTTTTAACTGTTTTAGTTCCATTGCTGAATCACTACTGTACCCTAACCTCTGAAATTATGAACTAATATTACTCTCTGTTCACCTCACCGCAGAGCAGCAGCAGGTTGAAACAAACTTCAATGCAACCATAAAAAAAGTGTCTCTCTTTTTATCCTTAATTGATGAAGACCAGAATCCGTCCCTCACAATGAATCACTACAAGGCCGACATTGACACTCATATTCATTTTGTGTGTGCACAGTTTGTCACCCTATCTCTAGCACTTCAGGTAATGATATATAAGATTCTCTTACTGTATTGTGCTTTGAAGAATGTGATGCTGTCTTTACCTTTTAATCCAATCTTAATTTCGTAATTAGTATATCGATTAACGTAAAATTCAAGTTCTCCAGGTACATCCTCGAGAAATGAGTTTTGAAGTGGTTGTGCAACATATTCAACTATTGATCACTTGTGTCCCTAAATGACTTGATGGATCACAAGATGCATGGTCGCAATTAATGATGGAACACCTGAAGTGAGGGATGCATCTTTCTCAGCTTTGACAGCTGTTGCAAAGGTGTTCTTTATAGAATATTGCATGTTTGTTTATTTATTGATTAGTCCCTACTGACTATTAATATTCTATTTTGATACGAACAATTTTTAGTTATTTCAACATATTTTTTATTTAGATGGTAGTTATGAGACCTTTGGAGAAGTCATTGGAGAAGCTGGATGATGTTAGGAAAAAGAAGTTGTCAGAAATGATTGGGGGTTCAACGGGGGACTCAACCAATAATCCAAACTCAGGTTCTTGAAATTTAATTGTTTGTGATTGTCTTCTTCTGGGATATTCACTTGATATAGTGTTTTTTTTTAACAAAATCTTGACATCTGTCCATCTCAATAATATCAGCTGCAGTTCAAACTGCTGGAGGAAGTATGAATTTCACAGAGGTCAGTGGAGATTCTATCACAATTAGTTTCTTATAAATATCATCTTTTTTGTGAAAGATATAAATGAAAAATTATAGATGAAGGCTTATCTGGGTTTAGGGTCTTTAAAGAGTGCATAAACAGCCTATCCGAAAGAATTTAATGTAGGCCCAATTTTTAGTCCAAGTCTCAATATAGGCTTCATTTCAGAGTCTCTTTTCTATCACAATTAGTTTCCTATATATATTGTCATTTTTGTGAAAGATTTAAATGAGAAATTATAGATGAAGGCTTATCTGGGTTTAGGGTCTTTAAAAAGTGCATAAACAGCCAATCCGAAAGAATTTCACGTAGGCCCAATTTTTAGTCCAAGTCTCAATATAGGCTCCATTTCAGAGTCTCTTTTTTTTATGTACTTTTAACTTTTTTCTTCTCTCTTCTGTAGGTTCCTTATATTACGGCTGCTCTCCTTAGTGCTAAGTTTGGTGCACAATGGCGTACTGAAAAAAAAAAGATAGATATCTTGAATTCTTTGAAAAAAATGAAAGAGCAAAAGAAAAAGAAGGCTCTCATAATGCTCAAAAAAAAGGAAAAAAATATCATAAGAGCATTTTAAAAAAAAATGAGCAAAAAAAAAGAAAGATCTTATAAATCTGACAAAAAAAATATCATGACCGCTCTTGTCAGCAGCATACATTGCGCAATTCCTGGGTGGTATGAGAAAAAATGTTCAGGTACGACAATTACGACAAGTATTTTAATAAAGTATTTTTCCAACATTAAAAATATGATAACTTCTGTTTTTTACACATTTCAGATGTTTATAATTATGAAAGACCTCAAGAATCCCAAGGTACTTATTGAAGGCCTATTGTGGATGATTTCTGTAGTGCACCAGTTTTGTATTTCAAATATTAAAAAGGTGCTTGAATCTATTTTCTAATGATCTCTCTTGTGTCTTTTTCTTAAAACCAAATTTAATTACTATAAGTAATATCATTTAATAAGTTTTATGATATAGCGGTTTTAACGTCTGTCATATCATTCCTGCAGGACTTAATTGACTACTTCAAGGATATCAGTTTGCAATCTAGTGCCGTTGCAAATAGAAATGCTAATGTGAAGCTGATTGGTGCTCTACATAGGTTAGTTGTCTCAATTTGTGAGGATTTCGTTTGCCACTTTCTCATATTCTTCAAATATTAGCTTGACTGACTTTTGTTATTCTCCTTGTAAATGTTAAAGGCTTCGTCTCAGATGCCAAACTTGTATTCCATAGTATCCTTGAAGCAAAGTATGAAAGTAATCCGTATGAGGTAATTTCTGGTCAGTTTTTAATTTTCAATTTTCCTTGAGAACCTCAATTACTTCACTACATATTAGCATTGTGAGACTGTAATGGGTAGGGATTTAACATTTCTGAACTTGAGCACTTATGTGGAACATGATAGTTTAGTTACAATAAGTTCAAAAATATTTAGTACCACTGAAACTTTGATGCTTAAGAAAAATTCTTTTTTACAAACGTTTTTAGGTTTTGCCATTTTCTTTATATGAGTAAGATCTTAATATCTCTCATGATCATAGTAGTTTCTTTCTGTGGGATGCTAATATTTTATTTGTCTAGACGAATTTATAAGTGTTATAAGGTTTTACTTCAAGACGGGAATTTTCAATGTTTCTAAATAAGAACTCAATTTCTTTTGATCATTAATCTTTACCTTTATCTACCATCTACGATAAAGTCTCACAGCTTCCCTAATAATTTCTCTTCTTTTTTGCAAAAATTGCTATTAGAGTTTACATGACAATTTAGTTTTATACTCATAGTGTTTAGAATCTCTGTTAATGCATGTTGCTCTTTTGTTTTTCCTCATTTGCTTGCTCTCTTGTGAAATGAGTTTGTAATTTTACAGGACAAAGATTTAACATGAGGAGATTCCAGCTGGAAATTCCAAACTAATGATTAATGGTATGATTGTTTTTGGCAATATCATTGAGTAAAGTGTTTTAATATTTTTCTCTTTATGACTGGAAAATATTCATTGTTCCTAGATAAGAACTCGAGTACTTTCGTAGCATGAAAGGTTACTTTTATCTACCGTTTAAGTTAAATTCTTATAGCCTTTCTTAAACCTGATGACAGGCTAATGGAGTTCAAATTTATTCTCATACTGTTTAGAATCTCTGTTCATGTATGTTGCTCTTTTATTCTCCTCATCTACTTGCTCTCTTCTAGAATGGGTTTATTATTTCTCCTCTACAATTTAACATAAAGGTATAATATGATATGTATTTCGCTGATTGAAGATTTACCACTAAAAGTTGTTTAATTATTCTCCGTCTTTGCGTTGTTGAAATTTTCAGATTTTTTTTAGCTGTAGTACAATATTATATGTTATGTTGGAAATCAATCTGTAATCTCATCATATAAATCAAATTTATTCCCTAAAATATTACCAACAACCTTCATATTATATAGAAATATTTCTTGGCAGTCTCTAAAATGGTTCTTTGGCAAAAATGGGGAGATTATTTAAATTGATAATATTATATAGAAAAATGAAAAATGAAAGTATAAAGGTCCAAAAGTGTCCTTAAAAAGATAATTTAATAATGCAAAGAACCTGGCCTCGTTAAAAAGATTGTTGTTTATCTTTTTTTTATGTACTTTAACTTTCTTCTTCTCTCTTCTGTAGGTTCCTTATATAAGGTGCTCTCCTTAGTGCTAAGTTTGGTGCATAATGGCGTACTGAAAAATAGATATATCATGGATTCTCTGAAAAAAAAATGAAAGAGCAAAAGAAAAAGAAGGCTCTCATAATGCTCAAAAAAAATATCATGAGCATTGAAAAAAAAAGTGAGCAAAAAAAAAAAAGGAAAGAAAGATCTTATAGTGCAAAAAAAATAAAAAATAAAAAAAATCATGAGAGCTCTTGTCAGCAGCATAGATTGCGCAATTCCTGGGTGGTGTGAGAGAAAATGTTTAGGTACTGCAATCAAGGCTAGTATTTTAATAAAGTATTTTTCCAACATTAAAAATATGATAACTTCAATTTATTACACATTTCAGATGTATAAAATTATGAAAGACCTCAAGAATCCCAAGGTGCTTATTGAAGGCCTATTGTGGATGATTTCTGTAGTGCACCACTTTTGCATTTCAAATATTAAAAAGGTGCTTTGAATCTCAATTCTAATGATCTCTCTTGTGTCTTTTTCTTAAAACCAAATTTAGTTACTATCAGTTATATCATTTAATAAGTTTTATAATGTAGCGGTTTTAACGTCTCACGTATTCGTTCCTGCAGGACTTAATTGACTACTTCAAGGATATCGATTTGCAATCTAGTGGTGTTGCAACTAGAAATGCTAATGTTAAGCTGAAGGCATGTTTGCGGCTGCGTGAATTCGGTGAGGATTTTCATTTTTCTTCTGACAGATCTGTCTTCTTGTGTTTATTGATTGTTGTCTTGTTGATCTGATAAGAAATGATGAAAATGCACGTTGATCCCGATGTTCCTGAATTATCTTTAGAATTTTCTTGTTCTAACCTAGTATTTTTTGTTAGGTCCTTTTTTTCGAAAGACTGTTGCGGATTCCAATGCGCCCGTGCAGGAGAAAGCTCTAGACGCGCTTATTGCAAACTTAATAGCAGCAGATGCTGATGATGGAAGGTAAATTAGTGAAAATTTATTTTTGTGGGTCTTGTCTTCATGTTACTGCTATCCAAATTGGGTTGCACAATTTGTTGTTATTGAATATGTTAGTCAGTTATTTACCTTTTTAGATATGGAAAAGAGGTATGTGATGCAATCGTGGTAAAATGTCTAACTGGAAGGCTTGTTTATCTTTTTTTTTATGTACTTTTAACTTTCTTCTTCTCTCTTCTGTAGGTTCCTTATATTACGGGTGCTCTCCTTAGTGCTAAGTTTGGTGCATAATGGCGTACTGAAAAATAGATATATCATGGATTCTCTGAAAAAAAAATGAAAGAGCAAAAGAAAAAGAAGGCTCTCATAATGCTCAAAAAAAATATCATGAGCATTGAAAAAAAAAGTGAGCAAAAAAAAAAAAAAGAAAGAAAGATCTTATAGTGCAAAAAAAATAAAAAATAAAAAAAATCATGAGAGCTCTTGTCAGCAGCATAGATTGCGCAATTCCTGGGTGGTGTGAGAGAAAATGTTCAGGTACTGCAATCAAGGCTAGTATTTTAATAAAGTATTTTTCCAACATTAAAAATATGATAACTTCAATTTATTACACATTTCAGATGTATAAAATTATGAAAGACCTCAAGAATCCCAAGGTGCTTATTGAAGGCCTATTGTGTATGATTTCTGTAGTGCACCACTTTTGCATTTCAAATATTAAAAAGGTGCTTTGAATCTCAATTCTAATGATCTCTCTTGTGTCTTTTTCTTAAAACCAAATTTAATTACTATCAGTAATATCATTTAATAAGTTTTATAATGTAGCGGTTTTAACGTCTCACATATTCGTTCCTGCAGGACTTAATTGACTACTTCAAGGATATCGGTTTGCAATCTAGTGGTGTTGCAACTAGAAATGCTAATGTTAAGCTGATGGCAAGTTTGCGGCTGCGTGAATTCGGTGAGAATTTTCATTTTTCTTCTGACAAATCTCTCTTCTTGTGTTTATTGATTGTTGTCTTGTTGATCTGATAAGAAATGATGAAAATGCACGTTGATCCCGATGTTCCTGAATTATCTTTAGAATTTTCTTGTTCTAACCTATTATTTTTTGTTAGGTCCTTTTTTTCGAAAGACTGTTGCAGATTCCAATGCCCCCGTACAGGAGAAAGCTCTAGACGCGCTTATTGCATACTTAAGAGCAGCAGATGTTGATGATGGAAGGTAAATTAGTGAAAATTTATTTTTGTGGGTTTTGTCTTCATGTTACTACAATCCAAATTGGGTTGCACAATTTGTTGTTATTGAATATGTTAGTCAGTTATTTACCCTTTTAGATATGGAAAAGATGTATGTGATGCAATCGTGGCAAAATGTCTAACTGGAAGGCCTATGACAGTGGAAAAGATTGTTGTTTATCTATTTTTTTATGTACTTTTAACTTTCTTCTTCTCTCTTCTGTAGGTTCCTTATATTACGGCTGCTCTCCTTAGTGCAAAGTTTGGTGCATAATGGCGCACTGAAAAATAGATATATCATGGATTATTTAAAAAAAAATAAAAAGCAAAAGAAAAAGAAGGCTCTCATAATGCTCAAAAAAAATATCATAAGAGTATTGAAAAAAAAGGGAGCAAAAAAAAAAGAAAGATCTTATAGAGCAAAAAAAAAATCATGAGAGCTCTTGTCAGCAGCATACATTGCGCAATTCCTGGGTGGTGTGAGAAAAAATGTTCAGGTACTGCAATCACGGCTAGTATTTTAATAAAGTATTTTTCCAACATTAAAAATATGATAACTTCAATTTATTACACATTTCAGATGTATAAAATTATGAAAGACCTCAAGAATCCCAAGATGCTTATTGAAGGCCTATTGTGGATGATTTCTGTAGTGCACCACTTTTGCATTTCAAATATTAAAAAGGTGCTTGAATCTCTATTCTAATGATCTCTCTTGTGTCTTTTTCTTAAAACTAAATTTAATTACTATCAGTAATATCATTTAATAAGTTTTATAATGTAGCGGTTTTAACGTCTCACATATTCGTTCCTGCAGGACTTAATTGACTACTTCAAGGATATCGGTTTGCAATCTAGTGGTGTTGCAACTAGAAATGCTAATGTTTAGCTGAAGGCATGTTTGCGGCTGCGTGAATTCGGTGAGGATTTTCATTTTTCTTCTGACATATCTGTCTTCTTGTGTTTATTGATTGTTGTCTTGTTGATCTGATAAAAAATGATGAAAATGCACGTTGATCCCGATGTTCCTGAATTATCTTTAGAATTTTCTTGTTCTAACCTAGTATTTTTGGTTAGGTCCTTTTTTTTGAAAGACTGTTGCAGATTCCAATGCGCCCGTGAAGGAGAAAGCTCTAGACGCGCTTATTGCATACTTAAGAGTAGCAGATGCTGATGCTGGCAGGTAAATTAGTGAAAATTTATTTTTGTGGGTTTTGTCTTCAAGTTACTGCTATCCAAATTGGGTTGCACAATTTGTTGTTATTGAATATGTTAGTCATTTATTTACCTTTTTAGATATGGAAAAGAGGTATGTGATGCAATCGTGGCAAAATGTCTAACTGGAAGGCCTATGACAGTGGAGAAGGCACAGATAGTATTTATTTTGTTGGTCGAGTTGGAAGCAGTTGAAGCTTTCCTGGTATGTGAATTGACCATGATGTGCGTGTATTTGTTTTCGTAAGTTATTTTGCTTGTGCAATAATGCTGAAAAACATCATTGGCATGATGGGCATTAACTTCTCTAGTAATCTCGTTAATTATCTTGATAATTCTAATTAAGATGAGGAAGTGAATATGTACTTGATGATGTTATGATGCATTGTGAGGCAGTTTTGTGTGTGCTTAGATATTTTGATTTCTTAGACATGAGGATCTCCATTAATTGGTAGAAATTTTCTGTTGGAAATTGTCGTGTAATTTGATCCAGTGGCAAAAGGAAATTGGCTCTATAATCTCCCTGAAGACTAAAATAGGGTCATTTTTGTAATTTCTTTCGGAAAATCAACTTTATAACTACAACATTGTGCATTCGGAAGCTAATTTCTCTTTTGGCATTAACTGTTTTGCATTATTTTCAAGCTTGGTTGGGATGGTTTTTTAATCAGTGAAATAAATGGTAAGGATTATCAAAGGCTTGAAAGGTGTCTGTCACTGTTTTTTATATGCTTCCCTTCGTATCTGAGTTAATCAATTTCATATTTAAGATGTGAATTACTTCATCTTTTAACGTGTGAAACAATGAAACTGCCTTCAATGTATTTGCAATATTTCTTTGGCTGATAGTTTTATTAATCTTCAGTAGGTGCATTTGTCACTGGGTATTTTTAATTGATTTGAGCAATGTTCTACTTTGTAGGACGCCATGGAGAAAGCAATTAAAAATAAAGTTTCTAAAGCAGCTGTTCCTGCAATAGATGTCATGTTTCAGGCATTAAAGTTGGTGGTTAATTATTGTTAATTATCGTCTCTCTATTATTTACCTTCACTTATTCTTAATTACAATGACATTCGGGTGTATAATCAGTGAATTTGGGTCAAAGATAATACCATCAAAAAGAATATTGAAGATGCTTCCTGAACTTTTTGATCATCAAGATCAGAATGTACGTGCTTCTTCCAAAGGGTTGACTCTTGAGCTTTGTAGTTGGATAGGAAAGAATCCAGTCAAGTCTATATTGTTTGAAAAGATGTGGGATACGATGGTATGCCAATTTCAATTTTTATTTTGGATTTTCCTCTTTTGCTTATCTGGTTTTGTGAAAAATCATCTTACTCTACTGTGCTGTTATATTTTAGAAAAAAGAGTTGGAGGCCGAGCTTGCCAATGTAACTGGAACTGCAAAACCAACCCGAAAATAAGATGATTCACTGTGGCTGCTGATTTGCACTTGCGTTGTCATTGGGTTTAAATTTGGTGTTTATTTGTACTTATTTTAAAGCCTTACTGGAGATTCCGATCTTTTTGGTTTTTGTCAATCTTTCATTGTATGAAACACAGCCGTTTGTAATGTTTCAGGTCTGAGCAGGACAAAGAGCCTGAACCAGAAGCTGTTTCTGAGGGTGTGGGTTCTGTCACTGTTGAAGAGATTGGAGCTGATGGTATGTGCTTGCATAGTTTTCTTGTACATCCCTTCCTGTTCCTGAACTGACATGTGTTCTCTTCAGTTCCTCAGGAGATATATGAGTATGAACTTGTTGATCCAGTTGATATATTATTACCTTTGGAGAAGTCTAGGTTTTGGGAAGGAGTGGTGAGTGACTGACTGACCTCTCTTCTATAATTTGGAACTTACCAAATATTTATGTATGTGATTTGTTATAACCACTCCTTTTTAACAATATTTTGCTGTATTGTATAAGAAAATAAGTTTTTATTATGTTGATTTATAATTTTTTATTTGTTTTTTTAATATCAGAAAGCTGCCAAATGGTCTGAGCAGAAAGAGGCTGTTGTGGGGTTAACCAAACGTGCATCTACTAAAAGAGTTGTTCCTGGAGATTTTTCAGAAGTTTGGCGAATGATAGAAAAGGTTTGCTATTATTATATTTTTTTTGTATAATCTTTATCAATATTTCATCAGGCTTCGCATAAGGTTGTGTAGTTTTGTCCATAATCCGTATTTTCTGGTGTTTACATTGATTGAGTATTCGAAGTTGTCTCAGGCACTTCTAGATGATTTTTGATTAAGTGAATGAAAGATGGTAAAAAATTAATTTGTGAGTACATGACAAGTTATGAAGTTGTCAGAGCCTAGCTTGTGGCAGCAACAATGGAGATGATAAGTATTATGGTGGTGATGATGAGTGCTTTGAGTGATAATTGTGATGCATGATAAAGCGTGATTTGTGCTCCATTACGTTGAATTAGTTAAGAAGTGATTATTGAAATTGCAACTTAGTTATAAATGCACATTGTATTAGTTGTGCCTCTGGCTTACCTTCATTTAGTAGATGTAATGTCAACAAATCAGTTCTCAGTGTCATTATCTGAAATGTAACATTCAATAATTTCATTTATGGATCTGGAAGGACCAATTCCTATTTTTTCATGCAACTCCATACTCTAAAAGAACCATGGTTTCTTTTTTTTTTTTTAGTTTGTCATGATAAATATGTATGTCATTTGCTGTTGACTGTTTTTTAGAAGGCATTGTGTTAAGTTGATCTATCCGTTGATTGCATTTAATTTTGCAGCTAATTACAGACGTAAACATTGCTGTTGCTGGTGAAGCTATCCAAGCCCTAGGAAATCTTGCCAAGGGGTTGAGAACTAATTTCTCAGGCATTTCTCGTTTTTTATTGCCTGTTCTACTGGTTAGTACTTTTCTGTGCTTTTAACTTTTTACAAAGTGTACTACTTTGTTTTTTCTTAGTCATAGCCTAAAAAGGATTTTAGAAAGCACTAACATTGCGTCATGAACATGAAAATAGATTTGTAATGAGGTTTGATTATTTTAACATTTTCTTTTATGGCTGCACATGTAATTACATTCTATCTATTTCAGTATTTTCTTCTTCTATAAGTTTATATTAAGTGATGGTCTGCCCATGAAACTAATAATTAAGTCTGCCTTTTACTGTTGTGCAATGTTTGTTAAGTAAGCATGTAGTTGAATGACACATTTTCTGACTGATGGGTTTATATGCGGTGGTAATCTTTGCTCATGTCAGTTTATTCTTGCTGCTGTTATAGGAAAAACTGAAGGAGAAGAACCCTACATTGATGGAGTCACTCACTCAAACACTCCAAGCGATGCACAAGTCAGGATGTTTGGCTCTCACTGATATTGTTGAAGGCATGTTTGCTAATATTTTGCGCTGCTGATTGTTTTTGTCCAACTGAAATTCTAGTTCTCCTCTTATGTACATGAGCTTATTGTCACACTCATGTCCTTGTACTTCAATGTATATGAACACATTTTTGTTTTTCTAAAATGTCCTTGTTATATCTTCTTATAACCAGCAAATATCTCATAACATTTCAGTCCTTTGGCTGCTAAATCAATTCTCTGTTTTGTTTACTGTTTTGATGAATTTAAATGAACGTTTTGATTTTCTGTCCATGCTCTCTATACTATACTATTTTTTTATTTTTTTTATCCTTCATTTTGTAATCTGCTTTTTCTGTTCTTTTCTTGAACAATATCATTCATGCTTGCTGACAGTAGGATACAATAAAATGGGTGTTGATTTTTATGTTGATTTCCCTGTGGATTTGAAACTTACTGAATTATTTATTTTCTTGCAGATGTAAAGACGGCAGTTAAAAATAAAGTTCCCCTTGTGAGATCATTGACGTTGAGCTCGATTACATTCTGTATTGATACAAGTAACAAGGCAACTATACTTAAAGTACACGAGGAATATGTTCCAATATGCATTGAGGTAAGTTAATATGTTTGTGTTTCACATGAAAGTCTTAACTCGATTTTAATCCATTTTGGTAATCAATTACTTTAATTGATATGGGCACGAGTGACATAAGTCCTGGCATAACTTAAGTATTTTCAATAGCAATCTTACATGCCTCTTATCTGTTAATACGTGTTGGTAAATGGTTATTGGTTACCATGGAGATATATGTACCAACTTGGATTTTTGAAAAATTGAGCCTCCATCTTTTTCTTTTCGTTAAACAATAATATGTATTTAATTTTAATTATAATTACAGTTTTCTTAAATTCTTGTACCTGCATGTTTATGAATTTGGCGTTGCTTATTCACCTTTTAAACTCTATATTTAACTGTTTGGATTATCAGTGCCTTAATGATGGAACACCTGAAGCGAGGGATGCAGCTTTCTCAGCTTTGACAGCTGTTGAAAAGGTATTCTTTGTAGAATATTGCATGTTTGTTTATTGATTAGTCCTTAGTGATTATTAATATTCTATTTGATACGAACAATTTTTAGTTATTTCAACATATTTTTTATTTAGATGGTAGGTATGAGACCCTTGGAGAAGTCATTAGAGAAGCGGGATGATGTTAGGAAAAAGAAGTTGTCAGATATGATTGGGGGTTCAACGGGGGTCTCAACCAATCATCCAAAGTCCAAACTCAGGTTCTTGAAATTTAATTGTTTGTGATTATCTTCTTCTGGGATATTCACTTGATATAGCGCCTCTCTTTTTTTTTAAACAAAATATTGACATCTGTCCATCTCAATAATATCAGCTGCAGTTCAAACTGCTGGAGGAAGTATGAATTTCACAGAGGTCAGTGGAGATTCTATCACAATTAGTTTCCTATATATAATGTCATTTTTGTAAAAGATTTAAATGAGAAATTATAGATGAAGGCTTATCTGGGTTTAGGGTCTTTAAAGAGTGCATAAACAGCCTATCCGAAAGAATTTCATGTTGGCCCAATTTTTAGTCCAAGCCTCAATATAGGCTTCATTTCAGAGTCTCTTTTCTATGTACTTTTAACTTTTTTCTTCTCTCTTCTGTAGGTTCCTTATATTACGGCTGCTCTCCTTAGTGAGTTTGGTGCACAATGGCGTACTGAAATATATATATATATATCATGAATTCTTTGAAAAAATAATGAAAGAATAAAAGAAAAGGAAGGCTCTCATAATGCTCAAAAAAAAAAAATATCATAAGAGCATTGAAAAAAAAGTGAGCAAAAAATGAAAAAAAAATCTTATAAATCTAATAAAAAAATCATAGAGCTTTTGTTAGCAGCATACATTGCGCAATTCCTGGGTGGTATGAGAAAAAATGTTCAGGTATGCCAATTACGGCAAGTATTTTAATAAAGTATTTTCCAACATTAAAAATATAATAACTTCTGTTTTTTACACATTTCAGATGTATAAAATTATGAAATACCTCAAGAATCCCAAGGTACTTATTGAAGGCCTATTGTGGATGATTTCTGTAGTGCACCAGTTTTGTATTTCAAATATTAAGAAGTTGCTTGAATCTCTTTTGTAATGGTTTCTCTTGTGTCTTTTTCTTAAAACCAAATTTAATTACTATCAGTAATATCATTTAATGAGTTTTATGATGTAGCGGTTTAACGTCTGTCGTATTCGTTCCTGCAGGACTTAATTGACTACTTCTAGGATATCAGTTTGCAATCTAGTGACGTTGCAACTAGAAATGCTAATGTGAAGCTTATTGGTGCTCTACACAGGTTAGTTGTCTCAATTTGTGAGGATTTCGTTTGCCACTTTCTCATATTCTTCAAATATTAGCTTGACTGACTTTTGTTATTCTCCTTGTAAATATTAAAGGCTTCGTCTCAGATGTCAAACTTGTATTCCATAGTATCCTTGAAGCAGAGTATGAAAGGAATCCGTATGAGGTAATATCTGGTCAATGCTTAAGAAACGTTTTAGGTTTTGCCATTTTCTGTTTATGAGTAAGATCGTAATCTCTCTAATGATCATAGTAGTTTCTTTCTGTGGGATGCTAATATTTTATTTGTCTAGATGAATTTGTAAGTGTTATAAGGTTTTACTTCAAGACGGGAATTTATAACATTCAGGTGTTTAATGAATCAGTGAATTTTGGTCAAAGATGATAATACCACCAAAAAGAATATTGAAGATGCTTCCTGAAATTTTTGATCATCAAGATCAGAATGTACGTGCTTCTTCCAAAGGGTTGACTCTTGAGCTTTGTCGTTGGATAGGAAAGGATCCTGTCAAGTCTATATTGTTTGAAAAGATGCGGGATACGATGGTATGCCAATTTCAAAATTTATGTTTGATTTTCATCTTTTGCTTATCTGGTTTTTGTGAAAAATCATCGTACTCTCCTGTGCTGTTATATTTTAGAAAAAAGAGTTGGAGGCCGAGCTTGCCAATGTAACTGGAACTGCAAAACCAACCCGAAAAATAAGGTGATTCACTTGTTACTGCTGATTTACACTTGCTTTGTCATTGGGTTTAAATTTGGTGTAGATTTGTACTTATTTTGAAGCCTTACTGGTGGATTCTGATTTTTTTTGCTTTTGTTTTCACATGATTTGGTAATGCAATCTCTCAATGTTTGAAACACAACCTTTTGAAAATGCGACTTTAAATCTGAATTCCAGCCTATACTTTTAAGCACATCTTTTTTTGAATAACGTGTTTGCATTTGTAATGAGCAGGACAAAGTGCCTGAACCGAAAGCTGTTTCTGAGGGTGTCGGTTCTGTCCCTGTCGAAGAGATTGGAGCTGATGGTATGTGCTTGCATAGTTTTCTTGTACATCATTTCGTAAATTGACATGTCTTCTCTTCAGTTCCTCAGGAGATAGATGATTATAAACTTGTTGATCTAGTTGATTAGGTTTCGGGAAGGAGTGGTGAGTGACCGTCTTACCTCTTTTCTATAATTTGGAACTTACCAAATATTTATGAATGTGATGATTTGTTGTAACCTCTCCTTTTTAACAATATTTTGCACTGTTGTTGTATTATAAAATTATTTTTTATTTTGTTGATTTATAGTTTTTTATTTGCTTTTTTTTTTAATTTCAGAAAGCTGCCAAATCGTCTGAGCGGAAAGAGGCTGTTGCGGAATTAACCTAACTTCCATCTACTAAAAGAATTGCTCCTGGAGATTTTTCAGAAGTTTGTCGAACACTAAAAAAGGTTTGCTATTATTTTCTCTTGTATAATTTATTAATTTTTATCCATATTTCATCAGGAAGACATACGGTTTCTGGGGTTTACGTTGTTTGAGTATTTGAAGTTATGTCAGGTGCTTCTAGATGATGTTTGATTAAGTGAATGAAACATTGTTAAAAATTAATTGTAAGTGCATGGAAAGTTATGACTTATGAAGTTCAATTCAGAGCCTAGCTTATGGCCATAACAATGGAAATGATAAGTATTATGGTGGTAATAATTATGATGCATGATAAAGCGTGATTTGTGCTTCATTATGGTGAATTAGTTAAGAAGTGATATATGAAAATGCAACTTAGTTATTAATGTTCATTACTATGTGACTTGTGCCTCTGGCTTACCTTCATTTAGTAGATCAAATGTCAATAAATTAGTTCTCGACGTCATAATCTGAAACGTAACATTCAATAATTTCATTTATGGATCTGGAATAACCAATTCCTATTTTTTCCATGCCACCCCATCGTTCTCACAGACTTATTTAAAAAACCATGGTTTCTATTTGTTGTTTGTCATGATATATTATGTACGTCATTTGCTGTTGCCTGTTTTTTAGAAGGCATTGCTTTAAGTAGAACTATAAGTTGATTGCATAATTTTTCAATTTTGCAGCTTATTACAGACGTAAACACTGTTGTTGCTGTTGAAGCTATCCAAGCCCTGGGAAATCTTGCCAGGGGGTTGAGAACTAATTTATCAGGCAATTCTCGTTTTTTATTGCCTGTTCTACTGGTTAGTACTTTAGCGTGCTTTTAACTTTTTATTAAGTGTGCTTCTTTGTTTTTATCTTTGTTATGAGGAATTTTTGAAAGCACTAACATTGCGCCATGAACATGAAAATAGATTTGTAATGAAGTTTGATTATTTTAACATTTTCTTTAAGGCTACATATGTATTACATCTCTGTCTGTTTCTAGATTTTCTCCTTCGATAAGTTATATTAAGTGATGGCCTGCCCATAAGACTAATAATTAAGTCTGCCTCTTACTGTTGTGCAATGTAAGTTAAGCAAGCATGTAGTTGAATGACATACTTTCTGACTGATGGGTTTATATGTGGTGGTAATCTTTGCTCATGTCAGTTTATTCTTGCTGCTGTTATAGGAAAAACTGAAGGAGAAGAAGCCTACATTGACGGAGGCACTCACCCAAACACTCCAAGCGATGCACAAGTCAGGATGCTTGACTCTCACTGATATAGTTGAAGGCACGATTTGTTTATTCAATTTTGAACTGCGGATATTTTCTGCTGATATTTTGAGCTGCTAAATTTTTTTTCTGTCAAACTCAAATTTTACATGTCCTCTTATGTACCTGTGCATATTGTGACACACATGTCCTCGTACTTCCGTGTGGACTTCCAATTTATATGAACACATTTTTGTGTTTCTAAGATGTCCTTGTTATCTCCTTACTTATATCCAGCAAATATCTCATAACTTTTCAGTGCTTTGGCTGCTAAGTCAATTACCTGTTGTGTTTACTGGTTTGATAAATTGAAACATACTTTTTGATTTCAGTCAATGCTGTAAAATATTCTAATTTTTTTTTATCCTTCATTAAGTAATCTGCTTTTTCTGTTCTTATCCTGAACAATATAATTCATGCTTGCTGAAAGTAGGACACAATAAAATGGGTGTTGATTTTTGTGTTTGATTTGTCAATTAGTAAGTTTTTTGTGGATTTGAAACTTACTGAATTATTTATTTTCTTGCATATGTAAAGACAGCAGTAAAAAATAAAGTTCCCCTTGTGAGATCATTGACGTTGAGCTGGGTTACATTCTGTATTGATACAAGTAACAAGGCAACTATACTTAAAGTACACAAGGAATATGTTCCAATATGCATGGAGGTCAGTTGACATGTTTGTGTCTCACATGAAAGCCTTAACTCGATTTTAATCTATTTTGGTAATCAATTACCTTAATTGAAACGGGCATGTTTGGTATAACATAAATATTTTCAATAGCAATCTTACATGCTGCTTATCAATTAAATATGTGTTGGTAAATAATTACCACGGAGATATATGTTCCTACTTGGCATTTTGAGAAATCGAGTCTCCATTTCTTTCTTTTCATTATATAATAATATGTATTTAATTTTAATTATAATTACATTTTTCTTAGATTCTTGTACTGCATGCACCCACCCGCCCTCACACTCAACCCTCGATTCCAGACTCGCCGGCACTTCGAAGAGTGGATGAAGATTGTAAATTAATCGATGAAGATTCCGACTGAGGGATTACTCCGACGTCGCTGTCTCTCTTCCTCACTCGTTATAGTGCAGATCGTCGGTATTTATCGTCGAAAGAATTAGAAGATGTAGGAGGACGCGAAGTTATTGAAGGAGGCGAAGAAATTGCCGTGGGAAGATCGATTGACGCACAAGAATTGGAAGGTGAGAAACGATGCCAATATCGATTTGGCGGCTGTTTGCAACTGCATCTCGGATCCTAAGGAATTGCGGCTGCGTGAATTCGGTGAGGATTTTCATTATGCTTCTGACAGATCTGTTTTCTTTGTTTATTGATTGTTGTCTTGTTGATCTAATAAGAAATGACGAAAATGCATGTTTATGAATTGGGCGTTGCTTATTCCCCTTTTATACTCTATATTTAACTGGTTGAATCTTCTTAACCTGCCCACATTGGAGATGTGATCTTCTTAAATCAATGCTTGAAACTTTTTCACTCCTTTTGGAATATACCATGTCTCTTCCACCCTATCTGGCTCTCATGAGTCATGAATGTCACCGTCTTTGGTAATCAGTATGTATCTTGATATTGACAATCAAGTCTGTCCATATTGTCGAGATGTTTTTCTGAATGTATGCATGTACGCAGATGTAGTTTTTACATTTTTAACTATTTTAGTTCCATTGCTGAATCACTACTGTACCTTAACCTCTGAAATTATGAACTAATATTACTCTCTGTTCACCTCACCTCAGAGCAGCAGCATGTTGAAACAAACTTCAATGCAACCATAAAAAAAGTGTCTCTCTTTTTATCCTTAATTGATGAAGACCAGAATCCGTCCCTCACAATGAATCACTACAAGGCCGACATTGACACTCATATTCATTTTGTGTGTGCACAGTTTGTCACCCTATCTCTAGCACTTCAGGTAATGATATATAAGATTCTCTTACTGTATTGTGCTTTGAAGAATGTGATGCTGTCTTTACCTTTTAATCCAATCTTAATTTCGTAATTAGTATATCGATTAACATAAAATTCAAGTTCTCCAGGTACATCCTCGAGAAATGAGTTTTGAAGTGGTTGTGCAACATATTCAACTATTGATCACTTGTGTTCCCTAAATGACTTGATGGATCACAAGATGCATGGTCGCAATTAATGATGGAACACCTGAAGTGAGGGATGCATCTTTCTCAGCTTTGACAGCTGTTGCAAAGGTGTTCTTTATAGAATATTGCATGTTTGTTTATTTATTGATTAGTCCTTAGTGACTATTAATATTCTATTTTGATACGAACAATTTTTAGTTATTTCAACATATTTTTTATTTAGATGGTAGTTATGAGACCTTTGGAGAAGTCATTGGAGAAGCTGGATGATGCTAGGAAAAAGAAGTTGTCAGAAATGATTGGGGGTTCAACGGGGGACTCAACCAATAATTTAAACTCAGGTTCTTGAAATTTAATTGTTTGTGATTGTCTTCTTCTGGGATATTCACTTGATATAGTGTTTTTTTTTTAACAAAATCTTGACATCTGTCCATCTCAATAATATCAGCTGCAGTTCAAACTGCTGGAGGAAGTATGAATTTCACAGAGGTCAGTGGAGATTCTATCACAATTAGTTTCTTATAAATATCATCTTTTTTGTGAAAGATATAAATGAAAAATTATAGATGAAGGCTTATATGGGTTTAGGGTCTTTAAAGAGTGCATAAACAGCCTATCCGAAAGAATTTAATGTAGGCCCAATTTTTAGTCCAAGTCTCAATATAGGCTTCATTTCAGAGTCTCTTTTCTATCACAATTAGTTTCCTATATATATTGTCATTTTTGTGAAATATTTAAATGAGAAATTATAGATGAAGGCTTATCTGGGTTTAGGGTCTTTAAAAAGTGCATAAACAGCCAATCCGAAAGAATTTCACGTAGGCCCAATTTTTAGTCCAAGTCTCAATATAGGCTCCATTTCAGAGTCTTTTTTTTTATGTACTTTTAACTTTTTTCTTCTCTCTTCTGTAGGTTCCTTATATTACGGCTGCTCTCCTTAGTGCTAAGTTTGGTGCACAATGGCGTACTGAAAAAAAAAAGAAAAAAGATAGATATCTTGAATTCTTTGAAAAAAATGAAAGGACAAAAGAAAAAGAAGGCTCTCATAATGCTCAAAAAAAAGGAAAAAAATATCATAAGAGCATTTTAAAAAAAAAATGAGCAAAAAAAAAAGAAAGATCTTATAAATCTGACAAAAAAAATATCATGACCGCTCTTGTCAGCAGCATACATTGCGCAATTCCTGGGTGGTATGAGAAAAATGTTCAGGTACGACAATTACGACAAGTATTTTAATAAAGTATTTTTCCAACATTAAAAATATGATAACTTCTGTTTTTTACACATTTCAGATGTTTATAATTATGAAAGACCTCAAGAATCCCAAGGTACTTATTGAAGGCCTATTGTGGATGATTTCTATAGTGCACCAGTTTTGTATTTCAAATATTAAAAAGGTGCTTGAATCTATTTTCTAATGATCTCTCTTGTGTCTTTTTCTTAAAACCAAATTTAATTACTATAAGTAATATCATTTAATAAGTTTTATGATGTAGCGGTTTTAACGTCTGTCATATCATTCCTGCAGGACTTAATTGACTACTTCAAGGATATCAGTTTGCAATCTAGTGCCGTTGCAAATAGAAATGCTAATGTGAAGCTGATTGGTGCTCTACATAGGTTAGTTGTCTCAATTTGTGAGGATTTCGTTTGCCACTTTCTCATATTCTTCAAATATTAGCTTGACTGACTTTTGTTATTCTCCTTGTAAATGTTAAAGGCTTCGTCTCAGATGCCAAACTTGTATTCCATAGTATCCTTGAAGCAAAGTATGAAAGGAATCCGTATGAGGTAATTTCTGGTCAGTTTTTAATTTTTAATTTTCCTTGAGAACCTCAATTACTTCACTACATATTAGCATTGTGAGACTGTAATGGGTAGGGATTTAACATTTCTGAACTTGAGCACTTATGTGGAACATGATAGTTTAGTTACAATAAGTGCAAAAATATTTAGTACCACTGAAACTTTGATGCTTAAGAAAAATTCTTTTTTACAAACGTTTTTAGGTTTTGCCATTTTCTTTATATGAGTAAGATCTTAATATCTCTCATGATCATAGTAGTTTCTTTCTGTGGGATGCTAATATTTTATTTCTCTAGACGAATTTGTAAGTGTTATAAGGTTTTACTTCAAGACGGGAATTTTCAATGTTTCTAAATAAGAACTCAATTTCTTTTGATCATTAATCTTTATCTTTATCTACCATCTACGATAAAGTCTCACAGCTTCCCTAATAATTTCTCTTCTTTTTTGCAAAAATTTCTATTAGAGTTTACATGTCAATTTAGTTTTATACTCATAGTGTTTAGAATCTCTGTTAATGCATGTTGCTCTTTTGTTTTTCCTCATTTGCTTGCTCTCTTGTGAAATGAGTTTGTAATTTTACAGGACAAAGATTTAACATGAGGAGATTCCAGCTGGAAATTCCAAACTAATGATTAATGGTATGATTGTTTTTGGCAATATCATTGAGTAAAGTGTTTTAATATTTTTCTCTTTATGACTGGAAAATATTCATTGTTTCTAGATAAGAACTCGAGTACTTTCGTAGCATGAAAGGTTACTTTTATCTACCGTTTAAGTTAAATTCTTATAGCCTTCCTTAAACCTGATGACTGGCTAATGGAGTTCAAATTTATTCTCATACTGTTTAGAATCTCTGTTCATGTATGTTGCTCTTTTATTCTCCTCATCTACTTGCTCTCTTCTAGTATGGGTTTATTATTTCTCCTCTACAATTTAACATAAAGGTATAATATGATATGTATTTCGCTGATTGAAGATTTATCACTAAAAGTTGTTTAATTATTCTCCGTCTTTGCGTTGTTGAAATTTTCAGATTTTTTTTAGCTGTAGTACAATATTATATGTTATGTTGAAAATCAATCTGTAATCTCATCATATAAATCAAATTTATTCCCTAAAATATTACCAACAACCTTCATATTATATAGAAATATTTCTTGGTAGTCTCTAAAATGGTTCTTTAGCAAAAATGGGGAGATTATTTAAATTGATAATATTATATAGAAAAATGAAAAATGAAAGTATAAAGGTCCAAAAGTGTCCTTAAAAAGATAATTTAATAATGCAAAGAACCTGGCCTCGTTAAAAAGATTGTTGTTTATCTTTTTTTTATGTACTTTAACTTTCTTCTTCTCTCTTCTGTAGGTTCCTTATATTACGGGTGCTCTCCTTAGTGCTAAGTTTGGTGCATAATGGCGTACTGAAAAATAAATATATCATGGGTTCTCTGAAAAAAAAATGAAAGAGCAAAAGAAAAAGAATGCTCTCATAATGCTAAAAAAAAATATCATGAGCATTGAAAAAAAAAGTGAGCAAAAAACAAAAAAAAGGAAGAAAGATCTTATAGTGCAAAAAAAATAAAAAATAAAAAAAATCATGAGAGCTCTTGTCAGCAGCATAGATTGCGCAATTCCTGGGTGGTGTGAGAGAAAATGTTCAGGTACTGCAATCAAGGCTAGTATTTTATTAAAGTATTTTTCCAACATTAAAAATATGATAACTTCAATTTATTACACATTTCAGATGTATAAAATTATGAAAGACCTCAAGAATCCCATGGTGCTTATTGAAGGCCTATTGTGGATGATTTCTGTAGTGCACCACTTTTGCATTTCAAATATTAAAAAGGTGCTTTGAATCTCAATTCTAATGATCTCTCTTGTGTCTTTTTCTTAAAACCAATTTTATTTACTATCAGTAATATCATTTAATAAGTTTTATAATGTAGCGGTTTTAACGTCTCACGTATTCGTTCCTGCAGGACTTAATTGACTACTTCAAGGATATCGATTTGCAATCTAGTGGTGTTGCAACTAGAAATGCTAATGTTAAGCTGAAGGCATGTTTGCGGCTGCGTGAATTCGGTGAGGATTTTCATTTTTCTTCTGACAGATCTGTCTTCTTGTGTTTATTGATTGTTGTCTTGTTGATCTGATAAGAAATGATTAAAATGCACGTTGATCCCGATGTTCCTGAATTATCTTTAGAATTTTCTTGTTCTAACCTAGTATTTTTTGTTAGGTCCTTTTTTTCGAAAGACTGTTGCGGATTCCAATGCGCCCGTGCAGGAGAAAGCTCTAGACGCGCTTATTGCAAACTTAATAGCAGCAGATGCTGATGATGGAAGGTAAATTAGTGAAAATTTATTTTTGTGGGTTTTGTCTTCATGTTACTGCTATCCAAATTGGGTTGCACAATTTGTTGTTATTGAATATGTTAGTCAGTTATTTACCTTTTTAGATATGGAAAAGAGGTATGTGATGCAATCGTGGCAAAATGTCTAACTGGAAGGCCTATGACAGTGGAAAAGATTGTTGTTTATCTTTTTTTTTATGTACTTTTAACTTTCTTCTTCTCTCTTCTGTAGGTTCCTTATATTACGGGTGCTCTCCTTAGTGCTAAGTTTGGTGCATAATGGCGTACTGAAAAATAGATATACCATGGATTCTCTGAAAAAAAAATGAAAGAGCAAAAGAAAAAGAAGGCTCTCATAATGCTCAAAAAAAGTATCATGAGCATTGAAAAAAAAAGTGAGCAAAAAAAAAAAAGAAAGAAAGATCTTATAGTGCAAAAAAAATAAAAAATAAAAAAAATCATGAGAGCTCTTGTCAGCAGCATAGATTGCGCAATTCCTGGGTGGTGTGAGAGAAAATGTTCAGGTACTGCAATCAAGGCTAGTATTTTAATAAAGTATTTTTCCAACATTAAAAATATGATAACTTCAATTTATTACACATTTCAGATGTATAAAATTATGAAAGACCTCAAGAATCCCAAGGTGCTTATTGAAGGCCTATTGTGGATGATTTCTGTAGTGCACCACTTTTGCATTTCAAATATTAAAAAGGTGCTTTGAATCTCAATTCTAATGATCTCTCTTATGTCTTTTTCTTAAAACCAAATTTAATTACTATCAGTAATATCATTTAATAAGTTTTATAATGTAGCGGTTTTAACGTCTCACATATTCATTCCTGCAGGACTTAATTGACTACTTCAAGGATATCGGTTTGCAATCTAGTGGTGTTGCAACTAGAAATGCTAATGTTAAGCTGATGGCAAGTTTGTGGCTGCGTGAATTCGGTGAGAATTTTCATTTTTCTTCTGACAAATCTGTCTTCTTGTGTTTATTGATTGTTGTCTTGTTGATCTGATAAGAAATGATGAAAATGCACGTTGATCCCGATGTTCCTGAATTATCTTTAAAATTTTCTTATTCTAACCTATTATTTTTTGTTAGGTCCTTTTTTTCGAAAGACTGTTGCAGATTCCAATGCCCCCGTACAGGAGAAAGCTCTAGACGCGCTTATTGCAAACTTAAGAGCAGCAGATGTTGATGATGGAAGGTAAATTAGTGAAAATTTATTTTTGTGGGTTTTGTCTTCATGTTACTACAATCCAAATTGGGTTGCACAATTTGTTGTTATTGAATATGTTAGTCAGTTATTTACCTTTTTAGATATGGAAAAGAGGTATGTGATGCAATCGTGGCAAAATGTCTAACTGGAAGGCCTATGACAGTGGAGAAGGCACAGATAGTATTTATTTTGTTGGTCGAGTTGGAAGCAGTTGAAGCTTTCCTGGTATGTGAATTGACCATGATGTGCGTGTATTTGTTTTCGTAAGTTATTTTGCTTGTGCAATAATGCTGAAAAACATCATTGGCACGATGGGCATTAACTTCTCTACTAATCCCGTTAATTATCTTGATAATTCTAATTAAGATGAGGAAGTGAATATGTACTTGATGATGTTATGATGCATTGTGAGGCAGTTTTGTGTGTGCTTAGATATTTTGATTTCTTAGACATGAGGATCTCCATTAATTGGTAGAAATTTTCTGTTGGAAATTGTCGTGTAATTTGATCCAGTGGCAAAAGGAAATTGGCTCTATAATCTCCCTGAAGACTAAAATAGGGTCATTTTTGTAATTTCTTTTGGAAAATCGACTTTATAACTACAACATTGTGCATTCGGAAGCTAATTTCTCTTTTGGCATTAACTGTTTTGCATTATTTTCAAGCTTGGTTGGGATGGTTTTTTAATCAGTGAAATAAATGGTAAGGATTATCAAAGGCTTGAAAGGTGTCTGTCGCTGTTTTTTATATGCTTCCCTTCGTATCTGAGTTAATCAATTTCATATTTAAGATGTGAATTACTTCATCTTTTAACGTGTGAAACAATGAAACTGCCTTCAATGTATTTGCAATATTTCTTTGGCTGATAGTTTTATTAATCTTCAGTGGGTGCATTTGTCACTGGGTATTTTTAATTGATTTGAGCAATGTTCTACTTTGTAGGACGCCATGGAGAAAGCAATTAAAAATAAAGTTTCTAAAGCAGCTGTTCCTGCAATAGATGTCATGTTTCAGGCATTAAGGTTGGTGGTTAATTATTGTTAATTATCGTCTCTCTATTATTTACCTTCACTTATTCTTAATTACAATGACATTCGGGTGTATAATCAGTGAATTTGGGTCAAAGATAATACCATCAAAAAGAATATTGAAGATGCTTCCTGAACTTTTTGATCATCAAGATCAGAATGTACGTGCTTCTTCCAAAGGGTTGACTCTTGAGCTTTGTCGTTGGATAGGAAAGAATCCAGTCAAGTCTATATTGTTTGAAAAGATGTGGGATACGATGGTATGCCAATTTCAATTTTTATTTTGGATTTTCCTCTTTTGCTTATTTGTTTTTGTGCAAAATCATCTTACTCTACTGTGCTGTTATATTTTAGAAAAAAGAGTTGGAGGCCGAGCTTGCCAATGTAACTGGAAGGAGTGGTGAGTGACTGACTGACCTCTCTTCTATAATTTGGAACTTACCAAATATTTATGTATGTGATTTGTTATAACCACTCCTTTTTAACAATATTTTGCTGTATTGTATAAGAAAATAAGTTTTTATTATGTTGATTTATAATTTTTTATTTGTTTTTTTAATATCAGAAAGCTGCCAAATGGTCTGAGCGGAAAGAGGCTGTTGTGGGGTTAACCAAACGTGCATCTACTAAAAGAGTTGTTCCTGGAGATTTTTCAGAAGTTTGGCGAATGATAGAAAAGGTTTGCTATTATTATATTTTTTTTGTATAATCTTTATCAATATTTCATCAGGCTTCACATAAGGTTGTGTAGTTTTGTCCATAATCCGTATTTTCTGGTGTTTACATTGATTGAGTATTCGAAGTTGTCTCAGGCACTTCTAGATGATTTTTGATTAAGTGAATGAAAGATGGTAAAAAATTAATTTGTGAGTACATGACAAGTTATGAAGTTGTCAGAGCCTAGCTTGTGGCAGCAACAATGGAGATGATAAGTATTATGGTGGTGATGATGAGTGCTTTGAGTGATAATTGTGATGCATGATAAAGCGTGATTTGTGCTCCATTACGTTGAATTAGTTAAGAAGTGATTATTGAAATTGCAACTTAGTTATAAATGCACATTGTATTAGTTGTGCCTCTGGCTTACCTTCATTTAGTAGATGTAATGTCAACAAATCAGTTCTCAGTGTCATTATCTGAAATGTAACATTCAATAATTTCATTTATGGATCTGGAAGGACCAATTCCTATTTTTTCATGCAACTCCATACTCTAAAAGAACCATGGTTTCTTTTTTTTTTTTTAGTTTGTCATGATAAATATGTATGTCATTTGCTGTTGACTGTTTTTTAGAAGGCATTGTGTTAAGTTGATCTATCCGTTGATTGCATTTAATTTTGCAGCTAATTACAGACGTAAACATTGCTGTTGCTGTTGAAGCTATCCAAGCCCTAGGAAATCTTGCCAAGGGGTTGAGAACTAATTTATCAGGCAATTCTCGTTTTTTATTGCCTGTTCTACTGGTTAGTACTTTTCTGTGCTTTTAACTTTTTACAAAGTGTACTACTTTGTTTTTTCTTAGTCATAGCCTAAAAAGGATTTTAGAAAGCACTAACATTGCGTCATGAACATGAAAATAGATTTGTAATGAGGTTTGATTATTTTAACATTTTCTTTTATGGCTGCACATGTAATTACATTCTATCTATTTCAGTATTTTCTTCTTCTATAAGTTATATTAAGTGATGGTCTGCCCATGAAACTAATAATTAAGTCTGCCTTTTACTGTTGTGCAATGTTTGTTAAGTAAGCATGTAGTTGAATGACACATTTTCTGACTTATGGGTTTATATGTGGTGGTAATCTTTGCTCATGTCAGTTATTCTTGCTGCTGTTATAGGAAAAACTGAAGGAGAAGAACCCTACATTGACGGAGGCACTCACTCAAACACTCCAAGCGATGCACAAGTCAGGATGTTTGGCTCTCACTGATATTGTTGAAGGCATGTTTGCTGATATTTTGCGCTGCTGATTGTTTTTGTCCAACTGAAATTCTAGTTCTCCTCTTATGTACATGAGCTTATTGTCACACTCATGTCCTTGTACTTCAATGTATATGAACACATTTTTGTTTTTCTAAAATGTCCTTGTTATATCTTCTTATAACCAGCAAATATCTCATAACATTTCAGTCCTTTGGCTTGAACAATATCATTCATGCTTGCTGACAGTAGGATACAATAAAATGGGTGTTGATTTTTATGTTGATTTGCCTATGGATTTGAAACTTACTGAATTATTTATTTTCTTGCAGATGTAAAGACGGCAGTTAAAAATAAAGTTCCCCTTGTGAGATCATTGACGTTGAGCTCGGTTATATTCTGTATTGATACAAGTAACAAGGCAACTATACTTAAAGTACACGAGGAATATGTTCCAATATGCATTGAGGTAAGTTAATATGTTTGTGTTTCACATGAAAGTCTTAACTCGATTTTAATCCATTTTGGTAATCAATTACTTTAATTGATATGGGCACGAGTGACATAAGTCCTGGCATAACTTAAGTATTTTCAATAGCAATCTTACATGCCTCTTATCTGTTAATACGTGTTGGTAAATGGTTATTGGTTACCATGGAGATATATGTACCAACTTGGATTTTTGAAAAATTGAGCCTCCATCTTTTTCTTTTCGTTAATCAATAATATGTATTTAATTTTAATTATAATTACAGTTTTCTTAAATTCTTGTACCTGCATGTTTATGAATTTGGCGTTGCTTATTCACCTTTTAAACTCTATATTTAACTGTTTGGATTATCAGTGCCTTGATGATGGAACACCTGAAGCGAGGGATGCAGCTTTCTCAGCTTTGACAGCTGTTGCAAAGGTATTCTTTGTAGAATATTGCATGTTTGTTTATTGATTAGTCCTTAGTGATTATTAATATTCTATTTTGATACGAACAATTTTTAGTTATTTCAACATATTTTTTATTTAGATGGTAGGTATGAGACCCTTGGAGAAGTCATTGGAGAAGCGGGATGATGTTAGGAAAAAGAAGTTGTCAGATATGATTGGGGGTTCAACGGGGGTCTCAACCAATCATCCAATGTCCAAACTCAGGTTCTTGAAATTTAATTGTTTGTGATTGTCTTCTTCTGGGATATTCACTTGATATAGCGCCTCTCTTTTTTTTTAAAACAAAATCTTGACATCTGTCCATCTCAATAATATCAGCTGCAGTTCAAACTGCTGGAGGAAGTATGAATTTCACAGAGGTCAGTGGAGATTCTATCACAATTAGTTTCCTATATATAATGTCATTTTTGTGAAAGATTTAAATGAGAAATTATAGATGAAGGCTTATCTGGGTTTAAGGTCTTTAAAGAGTGCATAAACAGACTATCCGAAATAATTTCACGTTGGCCCAATTTTTAGTCCAAGTCTCAATATAGGCTTCATTTCAGAGTCTCTTTTCTATGTACTTTTAACTTTTTTCTTCTCTCTTCTGTAGGTTCCTTATATTACGGCTGCTCTCCTTAGTGAGTTTGGTGCACAATGGAGTACTGAAATATATATATATATATATATATATATATATATATATATATATCATGAATTCTTTGAAAAAATAATGAAAGAATAAAAGAAAAAGAAGGCTCTCATAATGCTCAAAAAAAAAAGAAAAAAAATATCATAAGAGCATTGAAAAAAAAAGTGAGCAAAAAAAGAAAAAAAAAATTATAAATCTGATAAAAAAATCATAGAGCTCTTGTTAGCAGCATACATTGCGCAATTCTGGGTGGTATGAGAAAAAATGTTCAGGTATGGCAATTACGGCAAATATTTTAATAAAGTATTTTCCAACATTAAAAATATAATAACTTCTATTTTTTACACATTTCAGATGTATAAAATTATGAAAGACCTCAAGAATCCCAAGGTACTTATTGAAGGCCTATTGTGGATGATTTCTGTAGTGCACCAGTTTTGTATTTCAAATATTAAGAAGGTGCTTGAATCTCTTTTGTAATGGTTTCTCTTGTGTCTTTTTCTTAAAACCAAATTTAATTACTATCAGTAATATCATTTAATGAGTTTTATGATGTAGTGGTTTAACGTCTGTCGTATTCGTTCCTGCAGGACTTAATTGACTACTTCTAGGATATCGGTTTGCAATCTAGTGACGTTGCAACTAGAAATGCTAATGTGAAGCTTATTGGTGCTCTACACAGGTTAGTTGTCTCAATTTGTGAGGATTTCGTTTGCCACTTTCTCATATTCTTCAAATATTAGCTTGACTGACTTTTGTTATTCTCCTTGTAAATATTAAAGGCTTCGTCTCAGATGTCAAACTTGTATTCCATAGTATCCTTGAAGAAGAGTATGAAAGGAATCCGTATGAGGTAATATCTGGTCAATGCTTAAGAAACGTTTTAGGTTTTGCCATTTTCTATTTATGAGTAAGATCATAATCTCTCTCATGATCATAGTAGTTTCTTTCTGTGGGATGCTAATATTTTATTTGTCTAGATGAATTTGTAAGTGTTATAAGGTTTTACTTCAAGATGGGAATTTATAACATTCGGGTGTTTAATGAATCAGTGAATTTGGGTCAAAGATGATAATACCACCAAAAAGAATATTGAAGATGCTTCTTGAACTTTTTGATCATCAAGATCAGAATGTACGTGCTTCTTCCAAAGGGTTGACTCTTGAGCTTTGTCGTTGGATAGGAAAGGATCCTGTCAAGTCTATATTGTTTGAAAAGATGCGGGATACGATGGTATGCCAATTTCAAAATTTATGTTTGATTTTCATCTTTTGCTTATCTGGTTTTTGTGAAAAATCATCGTACTCTCGTGTGCTGTTATATTTTAGAAAAAAGAGTTGGAGGCCGAGCTTGCCAATGTAACTGGAACTGCAAAACCAACCCGAAAAATAAGGTGATTCACTTGTGACTGCTGATTTACACTTGCTTTGTCATTGGGTTTAAATTTGGTGTTGATTTGTACTTATTTTGAAGCCTTACTGGTGGATTCTGATTTTTTTTGCTTTTGTTTTCACATGATTTGGTAATGCAATCTCTCAATGTTTGAAACACAACCTTTTGAAAATGCGACGTTAAATCTGAATTCCATCCTATACTTTTAAGCACATCTTTTTTTGAATAACCTGTTTGCATTTGTAATGAGCAGGACAAAGTGCCTGAACCGAAAGCTGTTTCTGAGGGTGTGGGTTCTGTCCCTGTCGAAGAGATTGGAGCTGATGGTATGTGCTTGCATAGTTTTCTTGTACATCATTTCGTAAATTGACATGTCTTCTCTTCAGTTCCTCAGGAGATAGATGATGACCGTCTGACCTCTTTTCTATAATTTGGAACTTACCAAATATTTATGAATGTGATGATTTGTTGTAACCTCTCCTTTTTAACAATATTTTGCACTGTTGTTGTATTATAAAATTATTTTTTATTTTGTTGATTTATAGTTTTTTATTTGCTTTTTTTTTTTAATTTCAGAAAGCTGCCAAATCGTCAGAGCAGAAAGACGCTATTGCGGAATTAACCTAACTTCCATCTACTAAAAGAATTGCTCCTGGAGATTTTTCAGAAGTTTGTCGAACACTAAAAAAGGTTTGCTATTATTTTCTCTTGTATAATTTATTAATTTTTATCCATATTTCATCAGGAAGACATACGGTTTCTGGGGTTTACGTTGTTTGAGTATTTGAAGTTATGTCAGGTTCTTCTAGATGATGTTTGATTAAGTGAATGAAACATTGTTAAAAATTAATTGTAAGTGCATGGAAAGTTATGACTTATGAAGTTCAATTCAGAGACTAGCTTATGGCCATAACAATGGAAATGATAAGTATTATGGTGGTAATAATTGTGATGCATGATAAAGCGTGATTTGTGCTTCATTATGGTGAATTAGTTAAGAAGTGATAAATGAAAATGCAACTTAGTTATTAATGTTCATTACTATGCGACTTGTGCCTCTGGCTTACCTTCATTTAGTAGATACATTTGCTGTTGACTGTTTAGTAGATACTTGTTTCATTTATGGATCTGGAAGAACCAATTCCTATTTTTTCCATGCCACCCCACCGTTCTCACAGACTTATTTAAAAAACCATGGTTTCTATTTGTTGTTTGTCATGATATATTATGTACGTCATTTGCTGTTGACTGTTTTTTAGAAGGCATTGCTTTAAGTAGAACTATCAGTTGATTGCATAATTTTTCAATTTTGCAGCTTATTACAGACGTAAACATTGTTGTTGCTGTTGAAGCTATCCAAGCCCTGGGAAATCTTGCCAGGGGGTTGAGAACTAATTTATCAGCAATTCTCATTTTTTATTGCCTGTTCTACTGGTTAGTACTTTAGCGTGCTTTTAACTTTTTATTAAGTGTGCTTCTTTGTTTTTATCTTTGTTATGAGGAATTTTTGAAAGCACTAACATTGCGCCATGAACATGAAAATAGATTTGTAATGAAGTTTGATTATTTTAACATTTTCTTTAAGGCTACATATGTATTACATCTCTGTCTGTTTCTAGATTTTCTCCTTCGATAAGTTATATTAAGTGATGGCCTGCCCATAAGACTAATAATTAAGTCTGCCTCTTACTGTTGTGCAATGTAAGTTAAGCAAGCATGTAGTTGAATGACATACTTTCTGACTGATGGGTTTATATGTGGTGGTAATCTTTGCTCATGTCAGTTTATTCTTGCTGCTGTTATAGGAAAAACTAAAGGAGAAGAAGCCTACATTGACGGAGGCACTCACCCAAACACTCCAAGCGATGCACAAGTCAGGATGCTTGACTCTCACTGATATAGTTGAAGGCACGTTTTGTTTATTCAATTTTGAGCTGCGGATATTTTTCTTCTGATATTTTGAGCTGCTGAATTTTTTTTCTGTCAAACTCAAATTTTACATGTCCTCTTATGTACCTGTGCATATTGTGACACACATGTCCTCGTACTTCCGTGTGGACTTCCAATTTATATGAACACATTTTTGTGTTTCTAAGATGTCCTTGTTATCTCCTTACTTATATCCAGCAAATATCTCATAACTTTTCAGTGCTTTGGTTGCTAAGTCAATTATCTGTTGTGTTTACTGGTTTGATAAATTGAAACATACTTTTTGATTTAAGTCCATGCTGTAAAATATTCTAATTTTTTTTATCCTTCATTAAGTAATCTGCTTTTTCTGTTCTTATCCTGAACAATATAATTCATGCTTGCTGAAAGTAGGACACAATAAATTGAGTGTTGATTTTTGTGTTTGATTTGTCAATTAGTAAGTTTTTTGTGGATTTGAAACTTACTGAATTATTTATTTTCTTGCATATGTAAAGACAGCAGTAAAAAATAAAGTTCTCCTTGTGAGATCATTGACGTTGAGCTGGGTTACATTCTGTATTGATACAAGTAACAAGGCAACTATACTTAAAGTACACAAGGAATATGTTCCAATATGCATGGAGGTCAGTTGACATCTTTGTATCTCGCATGAAAGCCTTAACTCGATTTTAATCCATTTTGGTAATCAATTACCTTAATTGAAATGGGCATGTTTTGGGCACCAGTGACACAAGTCCCGGTATAACATAAGTATTTTCAATAGCAATCTTACATGCTGCTTATCAATTAAATACGTGTTGGTAAATGATTACCATGGAGATATATGTTCCTACTTGGCATTTTGAGAAATCGAGTCTCCATTTCTTTCTTTTCATTATATAATAATATGTATTTAATTTTAATTATAATTACATTTTTCTTAGATTCTTGTACTGCATGTATATGAATTGGACGTTGCTTATTTGCCTTTTAAACTCTATATTTAACTGTTTGGATTATGCAGTCCCTTAATGATGGAACACCAGAAGTGAGGGATGCAGTTTTCTCAGCTTTGACAGCTGTTGCTAAGGTATTCTTTTTAGAATATTGCATCTTTGATTATTGATTAGTCCTTAGTGACTATTAATATTCTGTTTTGGTACAAACAATTTAGTTATTTCCACATATTCTTCATTTAGATGGTAGGTAGAGGCCTTTGGAGAAGTCATTGGAGAAGCTGGATGATGTCAGGAAAAAGTTGTCCGAAATGATTGGGGGTTCAACGGGGGACTCAACTAATCATCCAAACTCAGGTTCTTAAAATTTAATGTTTGTTTTTGTCTTCTTCTGCGATATTCACTTGATATATCGGCGATGCTATTATTATTATTTTTTTAACAAAATCTTGACATATCTATCCATCACAATAATATCAGCTGCAGCTCAAACTTCTGGAGGAAGTATGACTTTCGCAGAGGTCAGTGGATATTCTATCTCAATTAGTTCCCTATATATATTGTTATTTTAATGAAAGGGAGATGAAGGCTAATCTGGGTTGAGGGATTCATTTGCTTTTGATATTTAGCCTACAATTAAAATGAGTTTGATCTCATCCTTTGTGATTTCGAGTCATATGTGGTTGTGCCCACTTAACCTTAATATAAAAATATTCACTCCTCTAATCACATGGTAGCAATAGTGCCTTTAAAGAGTCTGCATAAACAGCCCATCCGAAAGAATTTCATGTGGGCCCAATTTTAGTCCACGTCTCAATTTTGACTTCATTTCAGAGTTGCTCTTTAAGGAATTTTTTTCCTTAGACTAAGGCTTGTTGTAGAAATATTGTTTGCTCAACTCAAAATTTGTTTGACAATTTTATTCATTTTTATGATTTGATTTGAAGTTGTATATGGATTAGATTTATTGCAAGTCTTGCATCGAGAAAGATAAAAAGATGAAAAAATTAGCCCTAAATTTAGAAAAGAAATAGCTTCAAACACTTAATTGAAATACTTTTAAAATTGAGCAAGTCTTAAATTGAGGCTACACTAAAAATAACAGGCTTTCATATGAAATTCTTCCCATTAATGATCATATAATCCAGCGAACATTTATTAGGGATAAAAACTCAGGTAATAGCCAACAAACTTTTCCTGCTCAATATTGTTTGCGATATGTAATTTAATATGCTCAATTTTTTATTGTTGTCATTCTTTGAAAGTTTGTTGTAAAAAGACTGATGAGTCTAGGGGCTGCTCTCATTCTTGCTGCAATCTATTTATCCCACTATTGCAGTGTTTTACTGTTTTCTTTACATTTGAGGTTATTAATTTACTTTCATTCATGCCTTGGATGTTTTCTTTTTTTATTCTCTTGATGCAGTCCTCTGATGCCTCATTTGTTAGAAGGTCAGCAGCCAGCATGCTTAGTGGAAAGAAACTTATCAGTACATCACGTCATGGTGGTTTTATCTGCAGGTTCTTGCATTAAATGGGCACATATTTCAATGTTGATGCACATTTTTGTCATGACTGTTGTATCTCCCTTTTGATTATCTTACTTATGCTTGTAATTTTTTAGCCATCTGTCCCAAAGAAAGCCACGTCTTCGAAATCTGTTACCAGCAAGAAAGGTGATGCGGGAGGACCATCTAAAGTTTTGAGGCCAGTGGACCAGGAAGATATTGAGGTATAAAATAGCATGTCCTTTTTTCAGTCTACTCTAGTATTGGGGAAATCTAATATTCCATTTGTTTGAATAACTGATCTGATGCACATGTTTTTCCAGCCCGCTGAAATGAGTTTGGAGGAGATTGAGAACAGAATAGGATCCCTTTTACAAGCAGATACGATTATTCAACTAAAAAGTGCCGTGTGGAAAGAGCACCTTGAAGGTTTGATTTTTTCTAAATGTTATTTTCCTTTAATTTACACGTGTTCAATTCTGTCTTCTTTTAGTTATGTTTTTCAGCTTAACCTTTAGGTTCTTACTTCTTACTATGCATGCATATGCTTTCACAAAAATTTTAACTTTTACTAGTTAGAGAATTTCATTGACTCTTTCACTACGTAATTCTGCCATAGCTAGTTCTTGTGTTGGGAAGTTTGCTATATAATTCTTGGCTACGGTCATCGACTCATTGTCATATTCTAATGCTGGGGATATTTTCAACTTAGGATCTCTTTTTGTCAAGACAAGATGATAATTTTGTCATATTATTTTCTTCTTTTAGGGAAACGTTATTTGAAAACGTGTGAAGTCTAATGTGTTGTACACCTTAGTATTTTGGTGTTAAAATTAGGATTGAAACATATTTGCTGGGTATCCCTTTAGAGGAATCACTCCGTTCTGAGTTTAGCATATACACTTTAGTTAATGTCTATATTGTTTATAGTTTGCTTTTTAAATTGTGAAATGTTTGCTGCAGCTATTGTCTCTTTCAAAGAGCAGGTTGAAGCATTAACCGACCTCGATCCATCAGTAGAGATATTGATCCGCTTACTTTGTGCAGTTCCTGGATGGAATGAGAAAAATGTCCAGGTATTGCAATCAAGAACTAGTATCTTATTATGCTTTCTGGTCACTTGAACTGTTAAATCTCATTCACAATGTCATGTTGTTGTGCAGGTCCAGCAACAAGTTATTGATATCATTACGATATTGCTTCAACTGCTTCAAAGTTCTCCAAAAAGTGTGTGGTCCTTTGCCTTTCAGGTCAGAAATAGTTGTACCTTTTTTCCCCGCATTTGGTTGAATGATATCCTTCCCGATTCATCTTGTTTTTCTTGTTACTTTCTTCTTTCTTGTATCTGATTCAATTTGTTTTCATCTGATCTTATTATAGGAATGTTTTGACTTGTTGATAGGTATTACTGAAAGAGTTGCTGACATTAATACTCGTGCTCAGGCCATGAAGTGTCTATCTACTTTTTGTGAAGCTGTGGGCCCTGGGTTTATGATAGAGAGTTATTTTAGTATTTTATTTCTAGTCAATAATCTCCTTTAATTAGATTATTTAGTTTCCTTATTTCCTATTTCATATTCCTGCTGTTTTAGTAATTAGGGTTAGGGTTATGATTGTGAGCCTTCAGCCTATTCAGCCAATTTAAAGTACGTGTGTTATCGTAGGGAAGTGATCAATACGAAATATTTGTTTTCAACCTTAATTGGTTTGTGGCAGAGTTCATCTCTATGGCCTTCTTTGAAGGAGTGCAGCCTTCGGGCTCGTGGCGGAGAATTCATTCTCCGTGGCCCTCTCGAGGGATTATTCTCGTTGTCTTTTATTTATTTTCTTCAACGTTAGTGCATCTCTATCGGTTTATATTTGAGAGAATAAGTCATTATGCCTCTAGTTTACTGATGATATTTGCTTGCATGGATGGCCTACTGCTTCTTCATAATGGTTTCTTGAATTTCGTATGTTTTGCTTAGGTTAGATGTATTTGAAAACACACTACTACAATTCTAAATCTTTTTTTCATTCTTCTCTTTCCACCTTATTAAACCTGTTTCTAGTTTCCACCTTGGGTGGTGCAGACAAAAACAGCAAATCTACTTTCACTTTTCATTTCATATTTACATATTACTTAACTTTTGCATCTGATTTTCCATTGTAAACTTGCAAACTGTACACGTCTCCAGAATTGTTCCGTCAATTGGCCTAACTCACCAATTTAAGGGGTAATTTGCCTGCCTTCTGGTTATCACCGCTATTGTATGAAAATTATTTGTACTGATTTACTTCTTTGAGAATAATATATTGAGAGAAACATACTTAAATATATTACTCTCTCCATTCTGCTAAGATAGGTTTGTACATTTTTTCACATAGGATAAGAAAACCTTTCAAGTGTTTAGAATTGTATCTTTTGATCTTTTTTCTTTCCTACTTTGACCTTTGATTTATAGTATTTAAATATGCTTGTGTTAGGTAACAGACATTTTGGTCCACTGTGATAGTAGTTTGGTCAATTAAACTAGCCTATAAGTTGGATGCTCAAAAATGGAAAAGAAGCCTATAGTGAGTGGAATTGACATGAGTTAATCATTAGATTGAGCCTTCAACCTGTGAGTCTCTTTTCCACCTGCCATCTCTGTAGTATATTGGATCCATTTGGGTTGAAGGGTAATTATTGTAGAACAGTTAAACTTTGATTTATATTTTTTATCTCGTGTGTTTTATTATGCTCTGAAGATCCTTGTGTCCAATTGACTTTCTTTTTTTTTTGGAATTGAACCTGTTCTGTGTAGTGGATAACTCTTCGGTAATTAATAAAGTGGGCATATATTGGTTCATTTCCTGTTAGTGGATGATCTGACAACTTGTTTGTAAACTTGTTAAGTTTTTTCCCTTTACAAATATGATCGGTTCTGCCATTTGATCTTTTTCAGATGTATAAAATTATGAAAGAACACAAGAATCCAAAGGTTCTAAGTGAAGGTAGATGGTTTCTGCTGTGGACGACTTGGGTACTTCTCATATCAAAATGAAGGTGCTCGAAGCTCCTTTTCAATGATCTCTGTTGTGTCTTTTTCTTAAAATAAATTTAATTTCTACTAATAATAGATATTGGTTTACAATCTAGTGCTGCTGCGACTAGAAATGCTACTGTGAAGCTGATTGGTGTTTTACACAAGTTCGTTGGCCCAGGTTACATATAATTTTTTTTTGCCAATTTTCATATTCTTCATATCAGATGTTGACTTGGACTGGCTGTCTGTATTCTTCTTGTAGATATTAAAGGGTTCCTCTCAGATGTGAAACCTGCTCTTCTGAGTACTCTTGATGCAGAGTATGAGAAGAATCCGTATGAGGTAATTTCTGCTCAGATTTTATTTGTTCTTTTCCTTTGATAACCCTTTGATTGTACTTTACTACCTATTTTTTATGTGCAGGTGTCTGCAGCACCAAAGAAGACTGAAATTATCTGATTCTGCAACAATTGTTGCTGGCGGTTTAGATGGACTTCCACGTGAAGATATTAGTGAAAAGATCACTCCCGCCCTGTTGAAGGGACTGGAGAGTTCTGATTGGAAGGTAATTTTATGTTGTTTGTAAATGCATTTGTTGTCTGCTTTTACTCATTCTTGTTAACCTACAATAGGTCTCAAATTATTGTATTTCTCAGGCTCGAGAAATGGAGAAGAGGAAGGAAGGCAGGCCTGGGGAAGCTAGAGCTGCCCTCAGGCGATCAGTTTGCAGATTAATTTATTTGTCTATTCGTCATTACTATATAGAATGTTCATAATCAATAGGAAACATGTGACCATGACATACCTATTACTTCCTTTTGAATTTTTTTCTTTTATTGGCCTGCAGGGTTGATCCAACTGAACAAAGCGGGAAAGTTTTGCAGTCTTTGAATGTCCCAACATTCAACAGGTTCAATTCTTACTTATTAATTTTTATTAACTGGTAGACAATATTATTATTATTATTATTGTTGTTGTTTATTGTTATTATTATTGTTGTTATTGTTTATTGTTGTTGTTATTTTTATTTTTATTATTATTATTGTTATTATTATTGTTGTTATTGTTTATTGTTGTTGTTGTTGTTGTTATTATTATTATTGTTGTTGTTATTGTTGTTGTTGTTGTTATTGTTGCTGTTATTGTTGTTATTATTTATTTTTCTCACGTCACTATTCATTAAAATATTATATTTTTAAGGAATTGCGCTAAAATACAAAACTTTTTCCTTTTTTTTCAATTTAATCACACTTTTTTTATCTAAAAAATACATGATCTTTTTATCTTCTCTCAATTTAATTATTAATTATATTTTTTTCAATTAAATACACGATCTTTTTATATTTTTTCAATTTAATCATTAACTTTTTATTTAATAATTAGTCATGAATTTATTTTAATCATTTTAATATACTTTTTTTATATTTATAATATTTAAATTTACGTATATTATATATAAATATTTAATATGTCGTGATTATAAAAGTTCAATTAATTTAAAATTACATCAGTTTAATTTATTCTCTAATTGTTTTGATTTTACGCCACTATTAGGGGGTGGATTAGATTAATATTTTTTTTTCTTTTGACATGAATTTAGGTAGCTATAGTTTTAATTAGTTTAACTTGTCATATTTTATTCAAAAAAAAAATTTGTGATTAAATTATGAAATAAAAAAGATCATTCATTCTAAAAGAAAAAATTATGATTAAATTGAAAAAACATCAAAAGATTATGTATTTAATTAAAAAAGAATAAGTTCGTGATTAAATTGAGAAAAAAAAATAAAAGATCGTCTCTTTTTTTATAATAAAAAAAGTTCGTGATTAAATTAAAAAAAAGTAAAAGGTTGTGTATTATTATTATTATTGTTATTATTATTATTGTTATTGTTTTTGTTTTTATTATTGTTATTATGTATTTTTCTCATGTTACTATGCATTAAATATTATATTTTCAATTTTTTGTGGAAAAATACACTATAAAAATATTTGTTTCTATTTAATTATATTCATACACCTTCATGAAAAAAAAATACCAAAGGGAATTTTAAAAAACTACATAAATTTGTAAGCTATTCAAAATATTTTGTTTAATTAAATTTAAAATACATCCATATACTTCATGAAACTTTTTTTAATAAATAAAATAAATAGTTATATATTACAAGAAATTAAAATAATAATTATGTTAATTAAAAAAATAAAATTTTCTTAAACTCCGCACTAAAAATACTTTGTAATACATTCCAATACGCAAGGAGTGTGTAATTAAAATCATAATACTTAATGAATTTTAAAATAATAATTATGGAGATATTTATAGATAAATAGTATTTTCAAAACAATCTCACCATTTTACTTCAACGAAAAATATATAGTAATAATAAGAAGAAGAAAAGAAAGATTGAGAAAAAATGTTTTATTAAACTGTTAACAAAAATAACGTTATCCCAGATCAAAACTTTAAAAGTAATGACAAAATTAATATTTATAATTTTTTACTAAATTATTATTTATTAAGTGTTATTCTCTTTTATTAAAAATTGTTATATAATAATCCATTTCTTAAATTTGAAATTTGATTGTATTTAAAATCTAAAAGCACACTTTAATTACAAAATTATTACCCACACATGTGAAAAAAACTAAATTATGCATATTAAGTAGAGATGACAGATTATTTGTTGTCGTGTTTTTTTAATATAAGGATGAACTTGAATATATAATGGATAAAAATGAAAAGTACAGATCGAGAATCAACAAACGGGAACATACGAAAACATACGAGATTTGCGATCGGTCGATGATATGAAGGTAAGTAGACATTGAAAATATAACCCGACCACCTGACCGACCAACTGAACGACCCTACTGTGGAACTTTTCCACATTTAACTCGATCGGTTTTAACCTTGTAAATTTCATTTTTTTAAAGTAATTTTTATTAATTTTTTTCATATTTAACATATAAAATTTTTTCACATTGAACCCGATCGATTCTAACCTTGTAAAATTCTTTTTTTAAGTAATTTTTATTATTTTTTCATATTTAAAAATAATAAATAAAGAAATGTGTATCGAAATGAGAAAATGATCAACGAAATGAAGGAAAAGTGCACTGAAATTAGAAAATGAACATCTAAATATAGGAGTTGTGCATCGAAATGAAGGAAATGAGCATTGAAAATGAAGAAATTGTGCATTGAAATGAGAAAATGAGCATCAAAATGTAGGAAATAAGAATCGAAATGAAGGAAATAGACATCGAAATGAAGGAAACGTGATTCGAAATGAAGGAAACGTGCATTGAAATGATAAAATGAGCATTGAAATGAAGGAAATTTGTATCGAAATCTCATCAAAATGAGAAATGAACATCGAAAATGAAGGAAATGAGCATAAAAAATGATGGAAACGTGCATTCAAAATGACGAAATGAGCATCAAAATAAGAAAATGAGCATCGAAATGAAGGAAATATCCACATTAAACTCGATCTGTTCTAACCTTGTAAAGTTCATTGTTTTTCTTAAAAGTAATTTTTATTAAAAAAAATTCATATTTAAAAATAATAAATAATGAAATGTGTATTGAAATGAGAAAATGAGCAACAAAATGAAGGAAAAGTCCACCGAAATTAGAAAATGAGCATTGAAATGAAGGAATTGTACATCGAAATGAAGGAAATGAGCATCGAAAATGAAGAAAATGTGCATTTAAATGAGAAAATGAGCATCGAAGCAAATGTAATGTTGATTGAAATTAGAAAATGACCATCGAAATGGAGGAAATGAGTATCGAAATGAAGAAAATTCAAAAAAAAATACTGTCAAGTACTCTAACCACTATCACCATTGCATTTTGCCTCAACAGAATATGTCTTTTTCAATTTATTCAGTTCTCCTGACAAAATACGTCATTTTCTATTTATTCAATTCTCCTGTAAGATTCGACTATGCAAGATGACTATGTATTAGATTTTATAAATATGACATTAAGTATATGTTGAATTTATGTGATCAATTTTTTTTTACAGCTGGATGGATTGAGTACAATTTATGATCGTGAACTAACAAAAGCTAGTCGTGAACCATTTACATCTTACAAGATTGAAAATGAGATTACTGGAGCTAAGCAACGCAATTCGTGAGTATATTAAGTTAAAAAAATAGCTTTTTTTATAGATTTTTTTCCATGTAGATATGATTGCGGCGTTTATGTTATTCAACATGAGATTAGCCAAAAATACTTTTAAGCCATTGAAAGAACATTTTTATTCAGTTTGAAAGAGAGTAATGTATAAGTTGTATTTTTATTTTTTTTTTAGAAACAGAGTCAACAATTACAATTGAAACTATTGATATGGATTCTAAATCATGATAGCAACAAAAAAATGCCAAAGTTGATGCAAATGGCAAACAAGTGGTTTGATGACTCAAAAGATGAATGATTATTTCATCTCTTAAAAAAAATATCTAAGTAGATTTTTTTTAGGATGTTTAATATTAGTCATAATATTATAGTTTGATTATTTGAAAAATCCTTTTGATGAACAAGTTTTGTAATATAAATTATTGACTTATTAGATGAAAAAAAAAAGAAGAAGACAAATAACCTAGTTTTATGTTAATAAGTCACTAATTATGACTAACGCAAGATTTGCCCAACCAAATATATACTATTGAATGAATATACATCTAAAAAAAATTTATTTATGAGATATATGAGATATTTTTGACATAGTTATGAATATACATCTAAAAAAACTTATTTATGAGATATTTTTGACATAGTGCAAAATAGATTTAGAAGTCATGATAAACTGCATTTGAAAGCACTTCCTAAAATACTATGAAGCAGTAGAGCCTTCAGTCTGATGCAGCATCGCATTGATCTCATCACTATCCTCCATTTTCAGCTGAAAACAAAATTACACACTAGAGAAATTAAGTGAGTGAGTGAGAAAATTGTGGTTTAAGTTGAACATGTGAGATGGAATGAGAGAGGGGTTACAACTCATCTAGAGTTTGCTCCTCCGGCAGACGACGCACATCATACAGAAACGCAATAGAGTTGAAATCCTTTGATTGCCGGTTGCAATATGCATTAATTAGCTTCTTCAGCAGTATAATTCTCTTAATCTGGAAGAACACTTCATTCACATCCCACATGTAATCATAGAATAGTTAACAAGTAATCTTACACTGCTTTTAATTCAGGACTCACGTAAGTCATGTATCTAAAATGCACATAAAATATTCTTCCAAAACAATTTAGGTGCAGTGCATCAAATTCCCTCAACAATCTACTCTTTTTCGACAAATGTGCAACTATTATTTTATTTTGAGGACATAAATTGCCTGTAATAGCCCTAATCAAATTATGTCACAACTTTTACTTATTAAACTACTAACACATTTAACCTCAGCCTAGCCACATCAGGTTAGAGAATGACTTGAACTTTTTCAACTAAAGTATTTGAAGGGAGACAACTACATTCTACAATTACCTACTAACATCAACATATCTATTTAGACAAATTAGCATGTACAAATATGGAACAATATTACATGCACGTGCATAATCATAAAGAGATTATAAGCCAAAACAACATCACACTACTAGAAATCTGTGAATAGATATCGGTGATTCACCTGTATCTATCCAGTATTTCCACCGTTATTAATGGAGGTGTTATTAAAAGTCCCTAAATAGATATCGGTGAATCATCGATATCTATTCAGTATTCCACCGTTATTGATGGAGGTGTTATTAAAGGTCCCTAAATAGATATCGTTAAATCACTAATATCTATTCAGATAAAAGATATTGGTAAATTACCGATATCTATTCAATATTCCACCGTTATTAATAGAGGTGTTATTAAAGGTCCCCTAAATAGATAACGGTGAATCACCAATATTTATTCAGATAATAGATATCGGCGAATTACCGATATCTATTATAAATTCACCGATATATATGAAAATGATATTAAAGATAATGAATACTAGATATCAGTAATTCACCGATATCTTTTCAGTGAATACATATCTGTGTATCACTGATATGTATCGAAAATTCATCAATATAAATGAAGCTGATATTAATGATATAAGAGGTGATGTGCAGACTGATAACCAAAAGTTCTTGTTAAAGCTCAAGACCAAAATCGACTGGTATTTCTGAAAAAGAGTTCATCAATGGAGGAAATGATTCATCGAAATCATAGCTCAAAACATAAAATTCTGGAAAAAATAAAATTAAAAAAAGGAGAAATTGAGGTGAACCACAATTGCTCGTCCAACATCGGGAAGGTCAAGTTGTCGTGAGCCGGTGACCTGGAGTGGTAGGTGCGGCGGTGACCTTGAGGCACGAGCGCCGTCGCGAATGGAAGGGGGTGGCGTCGCGAACAGGTGGGCTCACGAGCGGGACCGGGTGACGTCGCGAATGGGTGGGCTCGCGAGTGGGACCAGGTGGCATCTCAAGCTGGGAGTTGGTGTACGGCAGGCGGAGGAGGGGTGGTGGATTCTTCGATTTGGCCGGCGGTATTCAGAATTTTGATCAGGCAAGATTTGGGAATTAGGGCTTCAAGTTCGATCAGTTTTGTGATACATTGATTTTGGAGTTGTGTTTGATTTTGAAAATTAAGATTGAGGATAAATTTGAGTTGAAACTTGTAACTCAAAACACGATTTAAGTTTAAAAAACACGCTTTTGTTTTTTTTAATTAATTATTTAAAATATTTATTAATAAATATATTAATAACATTGAAAAGATATCTGTTATAGTAATCGACATCTATACTCTGTATAAATATCACTAAAAGATATCAGTAGTCAATCACCGATATTTATTAGAGTTATTCAAACATAATAGATAACAGTGGTGTAATAGATATCAATCAGTAAGACTATAGATATCACTTTTACAAGTCATCGATATTTAATCACTGATATCTATTCACAGATTTGTTGTAGTATCATGAAACCATATTTAGATTTTAGTAGAATACTAACTAGTGATATATTTGACAATTGACCAGGTCTTACAAGAGAATGTAATAGAGTTCGGAATGTTATTTTTACTTGGCCCAACTATTAGCAGCAGAGAGATCAAAATGTTGGTAAGCAGCAGAGGCACTGGAATTTTCAAAAATTGGGCCATTCAAAACAACTTCTCCATTAGGCTTCAACACAGCTTGAATTTCAGAACTTGGAGTTGGCCCAAACAAGGTTTTTGCCAATGAATTAAGTAGCAATGTGTGTGCAAGAGACTAGGTGATGTATTTAAGAGATAGTACCAAAAACAAAGAATGGATTACATTGTCGTAAATAAGGAGTAAGCAAACATAACCTGAGATAAGAAAGGAACAAAAAAATAAATATATTCACTCCAACATTCTAAATAAAATATTTTGTCTAAACTCTCTTGATTCTAGTCCTCCTCATCGTCGTCATCGCCAGCGTGGAGAAGCAGGGGCAGCAGAACTGAGTTCCAAAACAACATCAGGGATCCAGTCCCAGTTCCTCTTGCAACAGACGCTTCAGATTAAAGAGGAGAATCCCGACGAGACGCAGAAGATTCGGGCCCAGTTTTGGGGATCATCATCTAGTTTAAAGAGTATATTAAGAATAACATCGTGTTTTGAGAACACGATTTCAATCATTTTTTTTCATGATCAAAGTATTGATATTCTCACAAAATCTTCCATTTTGAATATAAATTTCAAGGGGGACAACTTTAGGGGCAGGGGTTGCAGTTACCTTAAGCATCAAAAAGTAAGTCCTAATACAACAGATACAGGGATAGAAAAGTCAATCTTCTAACATTCTTCGAAGAAATGTCCCAATCCCATCTACCATCGACTTAATTGAAGCCATTTTCAATCTTAACAACAACAATCAAATCTTTGGGCGCAATCTCAAAGCAAACCTCCTTCCTTTTTCATTATTTCCTCCATTATCTAACGGAGCATCGATGTATACCTTCTCATTAACACCTAACTTAATCTTGCAGCTGCATAAAAATCTACGGCGATGCTTAAGCGGGAAATTACTCACTAAAAAAGGACTCGAAACAGAGCTAAGACTATTACTTTTTTGAAATTGAATACAATAGGTTCCATTGTATCCCAACAAGGGGGGAATTTCCAACATAGAGATTCAACATTTTTTTTGGAGAAAACAAGATTCCATTATTCCAAGCAAGAGGAAAAAAGGCCATCATTCTATAAATAATATAGATTTGTTTCCATGAACCCACAATATAATTTGCCTCAATTCGCTCAAATTTGAGAAACCACTGCTCGAAACTATAAACATACCCAAGAAGAGATGGACCACCTTCATTATATCTTGATCTTGAGCTCGAAAAAATGGCTCCCTTCAGCAAAAATGGAGAGAAAGTTGATTTAGGGGAGGAGGATTACAATAGAAAAGCTTGGTATCTGTTGTGGTGGCGATTGAGATCAAACATAATCTGTTCATGTTGCTGTTGCGAGAGTACATAAAGAATTCAAATTTGTCGAAATAGTTCTCCAAAATTTCGCTATTACCGAGAAGAGACAATTTATTACATTAAATGAAATCATAAATAAAAGTAAATATAGGTCATCGGATTGCATTTTTTTATTTTTTTTAATTAAAATTTTTTGAAATGATCCAACGGTTTAGATTTGTTATATCCTAATCAAATGGCTTAAATTTTTCAGGTGCGCCGGTGTACCCGGTGCACAACAGTGTGACTAAAAAAATATACTCCCTCCATCCCATAATACCTTTCACACTTTCTATATTTGGACGTCCCACAATACTTTTCACACCTCATTTTTAGTAAAAAAAGATTACCATTCTTTCCTTCAATTACCCAATATTTTCAACTGGCCCAACTACATTAGGCCCACAATTTATTTTAATTGTTTGGATTTGGGCCAACTAATTACAATCTCAATCCACTAATCTTAACCCAACTACTCCTAATCCTAATCACCCCCACACGGCTGTCAAACTCATTTCTCACCTTCATTTCAGATATGCCCGCATCCATTCCTCCATCTCTCTCTCGCCTCTTCTTCCCGTGAACAAACCCTAGTGATTTCTCACGCAGATCTGAACCTCATCGACTCAACCCTAACCCTAACCCCCTTCATTGCTCCCATCTTCCTTCGATCTACTATTCTCTTATGTAAATCTTACCATCTCTTGAACATACGATGTTGAATTCGAATCCACATCCTATTCTGTTCGATCTAAACTTTTCTCTACCAAATAACGTTCTGGCGCCTGAAATCGAAGAAGTGCGGTCTGGATCTGAGAAGAGGCGGAACGAGTTGGAGGTTGGGGTTCAGTGTGTGCCCTTGGTTGAAAACAGCCACAACTTTATAAGAAACATCGCCGGAACCCCCCTTTCGTGGTGGTTCCCAACTCTTTGGCGATGGATTCCATTCCGGACTCACTCTTTCCCGAGTCTGAGGAATCCGACGAAGTGGCTGAGGACTCCGAGGTTGAAGATGAGGATTTAGATTTTAGCCCCCCGTCCCTCTCTTTTCCGGAGATACCCCACCGGTTGTGATTCCGGCCGTGTTAAAAGGATCAAGGAGTCCAACGATGGAGTTGTTGGAACTGTTCAGTCACCTCTTGTCCAGAATGAACGGTCAGATGAATTTAAAAAATTCATCTACTAGATGATTTGTCTCTTCCTTCCTGAATATCGGTATATTCCTATCCCTTGCGATTTACTTTGCCCTGTGAGGCTTTTATATGGCCCTGTGAGGCGTTTATGTGGCCCTGTAAGGCATGTGTGTGGCTATGTGGGATATTTGGTGTCGGATGATGCTTAATTGGTACTTTACTTTGCCCTGTGAGGCATGTTGGTGGCCGTGTGAGATATTTGTTGCCTGATGATGCATATGTTTGACTTTACTTTGCCATGTGAGGCATGTGTGTGGATGTGTGAGATAGTTGGTGTTTGGTGATACATCATACGTACTTTACGTTGCCCTGTGAGGCATGTTTGTTGCTGTGTGAGATATTTGGTTCCTGATCATGCCTAATTTGGACAGTTTCTGTTATAAAGTGAGGCATTTGTTGGGTAATGATGTTTACTTTGTTTTTTACTTGGCCTTGTGAGGCGTCTATATGGCCCAGTGAGGCATTTGATGGCTGATTATGGTGGATTTGGTCCTTACTTAGCCCTGTGAGACTTTCATGCTTGGTTATAAAACTATTATGATGATATTAAACCTAACTTGGGGTTAAATGTAGGATTAAAATAGCTCAGTGATGAATATTTTCCAAGGGCAGAGGCTATTGCCCAGTAATGATCATGTTTGGTGACTCTGTTCTTGTGATTTCTGTACGTTGAGTCACTAATAGTTTTTTTTTCCTATTTAGGAGATCATGAACCCAATGACGATGTTATTCCGAGGGTTAAGTTCCCATTAAAGCCATGTTAAACCTCTGTTGAGATTAAAAGCTTAATCAAACTCCATTCTTGTTCCTCATATTAGGTGTTTAGAGTCACCATTAGGTTTCTTACCTATTTTGGAGACTACAAATATTTTTTTGATATCAAAATTGTCACCAATAGGTACTGGAGACCTTTTAGGAGACCGTGCTCGGTGATGAAATTTTTTCTGAGAGCATGTTGAACAAAAATAAAATCATACCATTACTATAGAATGTTTGTTTACAACTTAAACAAAACATAAACATCAAAAGGACATTATACAGTCCATTGTTTACGTTGTAAACAACAAAAAAAGGTCATACAATAACTATAGAAAGTTTGTTTACAGCTTAAACAACACATAAACATCAAAAGGACATTGTACAATCCATTGTTTATGCTGTAAACAACAAAAAAGGCATTTCTTAGAGCCTAAACAACCCAAAAATAGATAATCCAGACCTGATGATCAAACACCTAAATATTGCACAAGTTTTGTAATATCATAAACCAGCTTGTACCTGGATTCCTCTTCAAGTAGCTTCATTATGCAGCCCATTACTAATTCCCCATCAATCTCAAGATTGATTGGCAGAGTTCCCTCTCTTATCATCTTAGCTTTTCCCATGTATGGCACTTTGTAATTGTTACCTCCTTCCACCTTCATTATTTCAATTAAGCATGCTTATAGACTAAGAAACACATTGTTGAGTGTACTTGAAGTTAGGTTTTCATAGGATATCCTCACATTATTGATTAGTTCATCCACATTGTAGCTTGTTGTTTCCTACTGAATTGACTGTAGAGCTCTAAACCACACTAAGTCATTGCTATTGGTGTCTGGAGAGTTTGGAGGCTGATTAAGTAGTCTGATGTTGAATCCATCAAATCTTGCAGCCACTCCAAACTCCACATCACTATCAGTTATGTGTGGTTTTGCATTATCCTGTTGGATAAGTATATCCTTACTCATAAATGTTGGCCATTTAGCCTTTATGGCTGGAATAATCTGTGAAAATATTTCAATATGCATATAAATATTTTTATATGCATAAACTAAAGCATATGTCCTCAAAATATGATTCAAACTGTAAATGAGGTCAAATAGAAGGCCATGGTTACTTGGTTGATTATGCAGTCTCTTATCACTTCTTTGTTGGCGGTGTCACATGGTTTAGTAACCATTGTCCCCCTTGCCCTATTCTTTGACCTCCTTTTTGTTGGCTCAGTCCTTGAGAAAGGAAAGATGTTTATTTTACCATCAAAAAGCACTTCTCCCTCACTTCCAAATATAGGCCTAGAAATCGCACACATGAACATTACTTTGGTAATAAATTTCTTTGACTTGTATGTTCTATGCTGCTCTTTCTCCTCTGGTATGATGTAGTACCTCTCATTGACCCTTGTCATGTAAAATCATTTTTCATCAAATGCACCACATTGTACATTTCATCAAACATGAGTTTGTCTGCACTCATATCATGATGAATCTGATGCAAATAATAGTTGAGCCTTTGAAGCTTGTTCTCCAGAGTTAGCTCAGGCTTGATTGAGTTTGTATGAGCTTTGATGTCTCCCAATTTTATCCACCTGCTAACTGTGGATTTGCTCACCTTTAGCTGCCCTGCAAGCCCTCTTATTGTACCTCGATTTTCAAAAGCTACGCCTTTCATTTGCTCAGTGTCTAGTTTAACTCACTTGGTCTTTGAAATACCCTCTTTGTTGGAAATGAAGGTGATTGGCTCTCCTGCTTCAATCTGCCTTTTTGCATCTGCCCATATGTTGAATATGGTTCTTCTCGTATTTCCGAAAATCTGTGCTGCCTCCATTGCTTTCCCAAAATTGATATTTCCATCAGTGCTATTATAATATCTTAGTTCAACTAGATTTTTTTTAGAAAGCCCAAAACCTATTTATTTATTTTTATAGCCCAAAAGGCCAGCCCAATTAAGCCCAAACTTATTTATTTATTTATTTTGTGGCCCAAAGTTTCAGCCCACTTAAATGGCCTGATATATAATTAGTAAGGCTAAAGTTAAAAAAAAAAAGAGAGAGAGAAGAACGGGAGAAGAAAAGCAAAAGAGGGGAAAGAAAAGAGTGAAGAGGAGAAACCCTTGTTGATCAAATTCTCCCTTACAACTCTCATCCTAGGTGGTTTCTAAGTTGTTTCGAGGTAAGTGGTGTGTGAATTAAGCTTCCTTCTTCCATGATTTTGTAATTTTGTGGGGTTTTTCTTTTTGGTATGTGGGTAATTTGCAGACTGTTCGAACTGATTTTGACATAGCTATTACCCTTGAAAGTTTGCAAACTTAATTTCTGTACGTAGCTGAACTCGTTAGCTTTCCGTAGCCACTTGAAACGCCTCAATCCGATTATTCTACAATTAGTTATGATTTTTCTCGTAAACTGCCGCTAGCTGGAAAATTTCAGAATTTTTATGTCGAATTCAAACTTATTTTCTATCGTTTCGTTTAGTTAATGTATTGAAACGGGTTATGTGGGATTGGGAAATGATGTTAAGGAGTTACATACCATTTTTATTTAATATCGACTCGTTCGAACTCGATTAGGATTTGTTTTTAGCAATGAAAGGGATGTTACCGCTAATAGTTAGTTATATTTAATTTGTCTTTAATTGCTCATCTCCTTTCTAGGTAAAGAACCATCGACGAAGGGCAAGGGACCGACTTCAGATTCCAGAGAGAGTTAATCACTTCCTTGTGAGTTGATAATTCGGGAACGCCTTCTCTTGTGGGAAGTGTGGACCCTCGATAAATGTGCATTTATTTTAGTTTTAGTTAATTGATAAGAAAATTATTTGGTATTATGTTATGTGGTAAGAGCCTGATTGGCTCGATTGCTCTGGTTAGAGTCATGTTAGCCATTTTATGAGTATTATTGATTTCTGGTTATTCTTGTGTGCCAATTAAGACTCTAACTTGAGTCGTTATTCATCTTATGATGCACATGCATATGTATGCCTGGTACCAAGGTTAAGTAGCCCGAATTGGTCACGGTTCGGGTGAGTTGGAGCGACATTGATTAAGTAGCCCGAATTGTCGCGGTTCGGGTGAGTTAGAGTGACAACCCAGTTGCCCGTGATTGGCAAACCTGGGTGAGTTAGATCTAACGGGGCACCTGTCCATTTGCCAAATACTGATACTCTGGAGGGTGATCGTTAGATGGATCAGTCTATTATAGGCTCAGTCAACGTCACCGGTGTGGGACATGCATGTCATATATGTTTATATGTTTGATCATTTCAAGTATTCACGTCGATATTGAATTGGGAACTTTAGCACTTGGCGTATTGAGAAAGAATATTATTGTGCATTTTATCTAGAGTAACGGAGACGGGCTTGGACTGTCTCTCGACGGAGAGCTCAGTTCGAGGAGGATATTGACTACCCACGCGTCTTTTATGTGATAACATGTTGTTTGAACTAATTGTGTTATTCGTAAATGTGCACTAAGGTTTTTATTTTCATTAATATGTATACTGAGTGAGAAATAGTTATTGTGGGACGAAATGTGGGATTTTATGTTATGAACCGCGAGTGGAATACATGCTTCGTATAAGGGTCGGGGTGACCGGCTTATCACCTCACTGAGCTAGTGGTTTTGCTCACCCCCATCATTCTTCCCTTTTCAGTCTGTTGATATCGTTTTGGTTGGAGGTTTTCCTATCGTTTGCTCGTCATCCAATCCGTGTTTTGGGTACTTTCTCTTTTATGTAAATTGACGGATTCATTGGCGAGATTGTATAGTTTATATTTGGTGACCCCCTTGATGTTCTTTTTGTACCTTCGCGATGTTATATCGTTCATGTATATTTTCTTTAAACTAAGTTACACCTTTGTATTTGTACCTTTGTAAATCCTTGTTGATACTTTTTGAGATGATGTCCTCGGGTTGTACCCGTTGTTATCAGTTGTTCAGCTCTACAGGTACTTGATAGCAAGCCTTACGTTTTCTATAAACTTTGTGGAGTGGAGTGCACCCATTCTGCGAAATTTATGGTTAACGTGGCGGTTGTCGCGTTCTGTCTGAGGTCGGGGCGTGACAACTTTCTTGGTATCAGAGCCTGGTTTTATGATTCTCATTCTTTTTGTGTCAAGTCAATGAGTCCAACTTTGTTTCTATGTCATCCTAAGGTATCGTATTGCCTTGACGTTGACCTTGCATTTTCTTTCCTTTCTTCCTTTCAGTCATTATGGCACCTCCAGTTCGTCGTCGAGGTCGAGGACACGCTCCTCGTGATCCTTCGAGTCCTCTACTCTCTTCTGTTCCTCGTGGACCTCGAGGACATGTTTCTTCTGATCATGTCATTCCTCCGACGGTTACGGACCCTATCAATTCTGATCATAGGGTGCCAGTTTCCCAGGTAGAGTAACCACGGGCCCAGTTGCGAGTTGAGCACATGATGACACCCGAGCAGTACCAATTGTATTATGATCACATTCGAATACATGGTGTTTCACCACCTACAACGGCTCATACGACTACGACTATCACTGAAGAGGTACTTCGTGCTAATGAACCGATTCGACCTACAACTAATGTACCAGTTTTTACTCCAAAAATGGCTTTAGGAGGTTCTACTTCTCGAGGTGCACTTTTTATACCAGAATTGGTGAAAGCAGTTGAAAACATGGGACTTCGAAATTTGACGGTGCAAGAGATGTTTCTAAAGCGGGGGCATGGTTAAAGGAGATTACAGAGACCTTTGACACCTTGATGATTGAAGAATGTTATCGTGTGGTCATTGCGACCAAGCTGTTAGGCCCAGATGCACGACGATGGTGGCAGAATCTAAAAGAGACATCTTCGATAACTATTACGTGGGCTATCTTTGTGGAACGATTCAAAGATCGATACTTCTCTCAGTACATCAAGGATCAGAAGAGAAAGGAGTTCTTTAACCTCTTTCAAGGCATTATGTCGGTCGTTGAGTACGAAAGCAAATTTCTGGAATTGCGAGAATTCGCTCCTGAGTCATATACGACGAGAGACTTATGCAAGAGATTTGAAGATGGTCTTAATTTAAATATTCGAGATCGCATCAAATCCGGAGACAAGTACGAGAGTCTTGACGATCTCGTAGAAGAAGCCCTGAGGGTAGAAGGTTTAGTTCAGGCGAGACATAAGCTTGCAGAACGATCTCAAAAGAAAAGGCAAGGGAGCGCATTTCTAGGAAATGCATCGAAGGTGTATAGGGGTGTGGGATCTTCGCATGGCGCACCAAGTTCGGTATCTATTAGTTTTCCTCAACCTCGGGAGCAGTTTAGTAGAGGCGGGAGCAATGTCTCGGGATCGGTTGGTGAAAATCGCAAGTGCCAGAATTGCCTAAAATATCATGACGGCCCCTGTAAGGCTCCTCAATTATGTTTTCAGTGTCGACAGCCGGGGCATATGCGAAGTTCTTGTCCTCAGCTTATGGGAACGAGCAGTCAGGGTTCTGGTCAGCTTCGTGGTAAACTAACATATTCTACACCCAGAGATACTCGATCTGCAGTTACCAGAGTGCCCGATGCCTCAAGCGGCCCTAGTACTCAATCATCTATGCAAGGAAGGAAGCAAACTAGAGTATTTCATATTTCCCAAGAAGAGGCTCGCTCAGATCCGAAGGTTGTGACAGGTAATTTATAATTTGAGTATTTTCACATGCTAAATCTAACCCCGCCTTGTTATGCCACTTGATTACGAATAAAACATTCGTAAGAAATTCTATCTTTTCAAATTTTTAAATCACAATCTCACCTAATATTGCTTCTTTAGGCCATGTGTTTGTGGGAGACCATCAGGTCTACGCTTTATTTGACCCAGGTTCTGATAGGTCTTATATCCGAGATGATCTTACTGCGATCTTAGATTATCCTATCTCTCATTTGTCACCTGGAATCATCGTTCATACCCCTCTTGGAGAGCGTCTAATTCGTGATTCGGTATTCCTTGGTTGTCCATTAAAGATCAAAGATGTCATTTTAGGGGCTGAATTGATACCATTGCCTTTGATTGATCTTGATGTTATTCTTGGCATGGATTGACTTTCTTCTCATCATGCAATTCTCGATTGCCACGAGAAGCTTGTTATTTTTCGTAGACCAGGATTCTCAGAACTTGTTTTTGAGGGTAAACTTCAAACGAGATCTCTCTCTTTTATTCCAATGTTGACTGCGCATAAATTAATGCGTAAGGGTTGTGAGGCATTCTTGTCATTTGTCATCGATACTTCTCTTTCTGAAACTAAACTAGATGACATCCCAATCGTGAATGAATTTCCTGATGTCTTTCCCGAAGACTTACCAGGACAACCTCCGAATCGAGAGATTGATTTTTTCATTGACGTACTTCCTGGAATCACACCTATATCGATTACTCCATATCGAATGTCGCCTGCTGAGCTTAAAGAACTCCAGACACAACTTGGAGAATTATTGGAGAAGGGTTTCATACGACCTAGCACATCTCAATGAGGTGCTCCAGTTCTTTTTGTCAAGAAGAAAGATGGATCACTTCGTCTATGTGTCGACTACTGTCAATTGAACAAAGTGACAATCAAGAACAAATATCCTCTTCCAAGAATCGATGATCTGTTTGATCAATTGCAAGGAGCAACTCTGTTCTCAAAAATTGATTTACGATCCGGTTATCACCAACTCAAGATTAGGGAATCTGATATCCCTAAGTCTGCTTTTCGAACCAGATACGGTCATTTTGAATTATGTGTTATGCCTTTTGGACTAACAAATGCTCCTGCAGCTTTTATGGATCTTATGAATCGGGTCTTTCGGCCGTACTTAGATAAGTTTGTCATCATCTTCATTGATGACATTCTTATTTATTCTAAATCGGACGACGAGCATTCTCATCATCTAAGAATTGCTCTGAACATTCTCAGAGAAAATCAGCTTTATGCTAAATTCTCGAAGTGTGAATTTTGGCTTCGCGAGGTAAGCTTTTTGGGTCATCACATTTCTAAAGAAGGAATCTACGTCGATCCAGTGAAGATTCAAGCTATACTAGATTGGGAGCGTCCAAAGAACGTGACAGAGATTCGTAGTTTTCTGGGATTAGCTGGATATTATCGACGGTTTGTCAAAGACTTTTCGTTATTGGCTTCATCTTTGACTAAATTGACTCGGAAAGGGGTAAAATTTGAATGGAGTGAAGAATGCGAGGAAGCATTTCAAGAATTGAAAAGACGACTCGTTTCAGCTCCTATTCTTGCTTTGCCAGACCCAGCGATTGGAGAATTTACCATTTATAGCGACGCCTCGAGACAAGGATTAGGATGCGTTCTCATGCAAGAAGGAAAGGTTATTGCCTACGCTTCAAGGCAATTGAAGAAGAACGAAGAAAATTATCCTACACATGATTTAGAGTTGGCTGCAATCGTCTTTGCATTGAAGATATGGAGGCACTATCTGTATGGTGTAACTTGTCGGGTTTTCACTGATCACAAGAGCTTAAAGTATATCACCACGCAAAAGGAGCTCAACCTCAGGCAAAGGCGATGGATGAAGTTGATTAGTGACTATGACTTAGTCATCGATTATCATCCTGGCAAGGCGAACGTTGTTGCTGATGCTCTGAGTAGAAAGTCTTCTATCTCACTTGCTTCAATTCAATCTTTTTATCTTCCTATGTTGGAGCAATTTAAATCTTTACACATTTCGCTCGATTGTGAAAAGTCTAATGATTCTGCCTTAATCGCCAAATTCGAGGTTAGACCTACCTTGTTCGAGAAAATTCGAGAAAGACAATCACACGATGTTTATTTACAACAGAAGATGGTGAAGCTAAATCAAGGAAAAGAAACAGAATATCAAATTCAGGATGATGGACTTCTTACTTTTAAAAATCGTGTTTGTGTTCCATCAGAACTTGATGTTCGTAGAGCTATTCTTGAGGAAGCTCATTCTTCAGCCTATGCTATGCATCCTGGTAGTACCAAAATGTATAGAACACTTCGGGAGCATTATTGGTGGCCAGGTATGAAACGGGACACTACTGAATTTGTATCAAAGTGCTTATCTTGCCAACAGATTAAAGCGGAACACCAAAAACCAGCCGGCATGCTTCAACCACTATCTATTCCTGAGTGGAAATGGGAAAACGTCACAATGGATTTTGTTTCTGGTTTACCTCGAACCCAAAAGGGTCATGACTCAATTTGGGTCATTGTCGATCGTCTGACAAAATCGGCACATTTCCTTCCGGTGCATACCAACGAATCTTTAGAGAAACTTGTCAAGTTATATGTCGATGAGATCGTGAGATTGCACGGAGTACCAGTGTCAATCATATCTGATCGTGATCCAAGATTCACTTCCCGTTTTTGGCCTAGTCTGCAGAATGCACTAGGTAAAAATTACTATTCAGTACCTCGTTTCATCCACAGACTGATGGACAGTCAGAGAGAACTATACAGACACTAGAAGACATGCTACGTGCAGTGGTGTTGAATTTGGGAGGTAGCTGGGATAAGTACGTGACTTTGGTGGAGTTCGCTTATAACAACAGTTATCATTCAAGCATTGGAATACCCCCGTACGAAGCTCTGTATGGCCGAAAGTGTCGAACACCACTCTTTTGGGATGAGGTTGGCGAGAGACAAATCGAACAAGTAGAGCTTATCGAAGATGCGAAGGCAAAAATACAACTTATTCGAGACAGACTTAAGGCAGCGCAAGATCGACAGAAAAGCTACGCAGATAATAGGAGGCGCGATTTGGAGTTTAATGAAGGAGACAAAGTTTTTCTGAAAGTTTCTCCATGGAAGGGCGTGTTGCGATTCCGCCGTCGAGGAAAGTTGAGTCCAAGGTACATTGGCCCGTTTACGATCGTGCAAAGGATTGGTCGTGTCGCGTATCGACTTGAGCTACCATCGGAATTGTCGAAGATTCACGATGTCTTCCATGTCTCTATGCTTAGAAAATATGAACCAGATCCTTCGCACGTGCTCAAAGATCCCCCAGTTGTATTAAAGGAAAATCTATCGTTCGAAGTACAACCTGTTCAAATTGTAGATCGCCGAGAGAAAATGCTTCGTAACAAATCCATTCCTATGGTGAGAATTATATGGAGAAGTGATCAAATTGAAGAAGAAACATGGGAACCAGAGTCAGTCATGCGTCAACACCATCCAAATCTCTTTTCATCTCTAGGTACGTTTATGTTTCGAGGACGAAACTTTTTGGAGGAGGGGATACTTTATAATATCTTAGTTCAACTAGATTTTTTTTAGAAAGCCCAAAACCTATTTATATATTTTTATAGCCCAAAAGGCCAGCCCAATTAAGCCCAAACTTATTTATTTATTTATTTTGTGGCCCAAAGTTTCAGCCCACTTAAATGGCCTGATATATAATTAGTAAGGCTAAAGTTAAAAAAAAAAGAGAGAGAAGAACGGGAGAAGAAAAGCAAAAGAGGGGAAAGAAAAGAGTGAAGAGGAGAAACCCTTGTTGATCAAATTCTCCCTTACAACCCTCATCCTAGGTGGTTTCTAAGTTGTTTTGAGGTAAGTGGTGTGTGAATTAAGCTTCCTTCTTCCATGATTTTGTAATTTTGTGGGGTTTTTCTTTTTGGTATGTGGGTAATTTGCAGACTGTTCGAACTGATTTTGACATAGCTATTACCCTTGAAAGTTTGCAAACTTAATTTCTGTACGTAGCTGAACTCGTTAGCTTTCCGTAGCCACTTGAAACGCCTCAATCCGATTATTCTACAATTAGTTATGATTTTTCTCGTAAACTGCCGCTAGCTGGAAAATTTCAGAATTTTTATGTTGAATTCAAACTTATTTTCTATCGTTTCATTTAGTTAATGTATTGAAACGGGTTATGTGGGATTGGAAAATGATGTTAAGGAGTTACATACCATTTTTATTTAATATCGACTCGTTCGAACTCGATTAGGATTTGTTTTTAGCAATGAAAGGGATGTTACCACTAATAGTTAGTTATATTTAATTTGTCTTTAATTGCTCATCTCCTTTCTAGGTAAAGAACCATCGACGAAGGGCAAGGGACCGACTTCAGATTCCAGAGAGAGTTAATCACTTCCTTGTGAGTTGATAATTCGGGAACGCCTTCTCTTGTGGGAAGTGTGGACCCTCGATAAATGTGCATTTATTTTAGTTTTAGTTAATTGATAAGAAAATTATTTGGTATTATGTTATGTGGTAAGAGCCTGATTGGCTCGATTGCTCTGGTTAGAGTCATGTTAGCCATTTTATGAGTATTATTGATTTCTGGTTATTCTTGTGTGCCAATTAAGACTCTAACTTGAGTCGTTATTCATCTTATGATGCACATGCATATGTATGCCTGGTACCAAGGTTAAGTAGCCCGAATTGGTCACGGTTCGGGTGAGTTGGAGCGACATTGATTAAGTAGCCCGAATTGTCGCGGTTCGGGTGAGTTAGAGTGACAACCCAGTTGCCCGTGATTGGCAAACCTGGGTGAGTTAGATCTAACGGGGCACCTGTCCATTTGCCAAATACTGATACTCTGGAGGGTGATCGTTAGATGGATCAGTCTATTATAGGCTCAGTCAACGTCACCGGTGTGGGACATGCATGTCATATATGTTTATATGTTTGATCATTTCAAGTATTCACGTCGATATTGAATTGGGAACTTTAGCACTTGGCGTATTGAGAAAGAATATTAATGTGCATTTTATCTAGAGTAACGGTGACGGGCTTGGACTGTCTCTCGACGGAGAGCTCAGTTCGAGGAGGATATTGACTACCCACGCGTCTTTTATGTGATAACATGTTGTTTGAACTAATTGTGTTATTCGTAAATGTGCACTAAGGTTTTTATTTTCATTAATATGTATACTGAGTGAGAAATAGTTATTGTGGGACGAAATGTGGGATTTTATGTTATGAACCGCGAGTGGAATACATGCTTCGTATAAGGGTCGGGGTGACCGGCTTATCACCTCACTGAGCTAGTGGTTTTGCTCACCCCCATCATTCTTCCCTTTTCAGTCTGTTGATATCGTTTTGGTTGGAGGTTTTCCTATCGTTTGCTCGTCATCCAATCCGTGTTTTGGGTACTTTCTCTTTTATGTAAATTGACGGATTCATTGGCGAGATTGTATAGTTTATATTTGGTGACCCCCTTGATGTTCTTTTTGTACCTTCGCGATGTTATATCGTTCATGTATATTTTCTTTAAACTAAGTTACACCGTTGTATTTTGTACCTTTGTAAATCCTTGTTGATACTTTTTGAGATGATGTCCTCGGGTTGTACCCGTTGTTATCAGTTGTTCAGCTCTACAGGTACTTGATAGCAAGCCTTACATTTTCTATAAACTTTGTGGAGTGGAGTGCACCCATTCTGCGAAATTTATGGTTAACGTGGCGGTTGTCGCGTTCTGTCTGAGGTCGGGGCGTGACAGCTATGCCTTAAAAGAAACTAACCAATCAGATTTTTGGTGTATGGAGAGAGGTTTGGCTTTGAAGTTGCCATAAAATGTTAACTAAGTGCATTAATGTTTGATAACTTGTCCCACCATATTTATTGTGAAGATATTGGTTGGAAGGTTTCATAATTAGAGGGAAAAAATGAGGTTTACTGAAATTTTTGGTGGGAACTTACAGAAAAAGGACAGTTTTGGAGGGAAGACATCTTTGTTAAAATGCCTTAGGAGGGAAACAAATCTCAATGATGAATTTATAATCTGAGGGCATTTTTTTAATGAATAATGCTTTTAACATTTTTTTATGCCTCATATTTACTAACTTTTGTTATATAAACATGATTTCACTATATGGTTGTATTTTCAGAAATCTATGAACAGGGACGCATGAGTTTTCTTAACTTATGTAATGGAGAAGAATATGTAATTTTATTTCTGTTTTTTTCTTTTTATTTTATGTAAGTCATTTACTGTAATTTTAATTGGAGTGTAACAAATTCCTGTATTTTCTAGAAGAAGTGTAGCAATTTTATAAGGTTCTGTAAATTTTTTTAAGTTACTGTATTTTTTTAATTAAATTCTGGACTTTCTGAATTTTTTTATTATTTCAAATTTTTTTATTTTTCGGGTGATTAGGGATTGGATTAACTTTATTGATAAAGTTAATCCAAACCTCTAAACCCAGCTGCATGGAAAAAATTACCCCTTCAAAAGTGAGTTGACAAAGTCAAAAAATAATTTTTCTTAAACAAAGTGGAACAGTAAACGTGATAGGTTTTTCGGGACGGAGGGAGTATATCCTAAAAACTAACTTATAAATTTTAAGTGCACTGATGTGCCCGATAAATTATAAAATAATCCTAAAAGAGATTACTTTTTCATTTCAATGTTAGAAATGATATTTCCACTTCAATATTGATTATTTTTATATAGCTAAGGTCTTGTACGAGACTGTTTCACTGATTCTATTTTGTGAGACGTGTTATCTATTAAACTATCAATTAACTAGAGGAGCCCGCTCGTGTCTAAATTACAATAAAAAAGAAGGGTCGCGCTTGTACTGGGCCATTAAATGATTAGACATTTGTTTACTTTTTATTGTTTCTTTTTCTTATTAATTATTAAAAGTATTATGTATTCTTATTTTATTTTTATAAAAAACCATTTTATTATTTTTTTCATGATTAATTATTACAATTTATTCATCTTATAAAATAATTTAATAAATAGTTGTTACTTTTTATTGATCAAACATCACATTTTGTTAATCATTTTATCACTTTTATTACTCTAACAAATTGTTAAAATAGTTCAATTAGACGATTATTACTTTTTTTTATTGATTAGATGTCAATTTTTATCAAAATTGTTATCATTTTTTATTTATTTCACAAATTATTTTTAAATTTGTTCATTTTCATCTTTATCACTTTTTATTAAAAATATTATTACTTTTTTTATTAAAAGTAATTATTATGAAATAATTTAATTGGATTGCTATCACTTTTATTTGTTCAAAACTCAAATTTTTTAAAATATATTATATTTTTTATTTATTGTATTAATTATTAATGAAATGGAATAGTTTATTTAGACATTTATCACTTTTATTTTATTTATAATTTTTTACTTAAAATGTTATTACTTTTTAAAAATATTAGGACTTTTTGTAAATTTATAATAATAAATTATAAGAAAATTCATTTTAAAAGAAAATTTAAAGTAATAAAAAAATTATTATTTTAAATGAAGAATAGAAACTTATTAATTAAAAAAAACAGAAGTAGAAGGTCACACCGTCACACCATTTAATGGTTTCGAACACGCGTCTTCATTCTATGGCCTAAATTCCTAATGATGGTTGGGCCGCCATTCAATACTTACGCTAGCAATTAAACAGTGAAATAAAAATAGGAGGAAATTGGGTCCAGAACCCTATTAATAAAGCAAATTACTTTTTTATTCTAATTATAAGATACATCTTTTTATGCCCAAATTAACGAAAATACCATTTACTCGAATATTTCGAGTAAAGGGTATTTTCGAGTAATATGAATGAGTAATGTAATTTTCGAGTAATGTGAATAATGTGAGTGAGTAATGCATTTTCGAGTAACATGAGTGAACGGGTAATGCAATTTCGAGTAACATGTGTGAGCGGGTAATACAATTTTGAGTAACATGGCTGAGCTGGTAATTAATTTCGAGTAACATGAATGAGCGGCTAATGCAATTCGAGTAACATGAGTGAGCGGATAATGCAATTTTGAGTAATATGGGTGAGCAGGTAATCAATTCGAGTAACATGAGTGAGCGGGTAATGCAAATTAACATGAGTGAGCTGGTAATGCAATTTCGAGTAACATTGGTGAGCGGGTAATCAATTTCGAGTAACATGAGTGAGCGGGTAATGCAATTCGAGTAACATGAGTGAGCGAGTAATGCAATTCGAGTAACATGGGTGAGCAGGTAATGCAATTTTGAGTAAAATAAGTGAGCGGGTAATATATTTCGAGTAATTTTTTTATGATTTTTCATATTTTTATTGCTTTACTCGAATACGTTACTCGAATATATTACTCGAATATTCAAGTAAAGGACATTTTGATCAATTCGGGCATAAAAAGATATGTTCTTAAATATAGGGTAGGAAAGTAATTTGTTATAGTCTGCAGGGCACTGCTTTTTTTTCCCTAAAAATAGTAACAGGTGAAATAAAAATAGGAACAGGTGCTCCAACCGGATCAATAGAGGATACGTCTCACGGAAGAATGAGATATGTGCTACAAGTTTTTACCTTTTATATATTGCCACTTTTGATTACATGAAATGCTAAATTATTTCAAACAAAATAATTCAAATAGAAACATGATTCATTATGAAAATTAATAGGAAAAATTTAAAAAATATCCATTTATTTAACGAAATTAACAATACCAACAACAAACAACTTTTATAATAATTATAACCAATTACACCCTAAAAGGTCCAAAATACCCTACATCCCAAACAATTCTCACTCCTCATTCCCCCCTGCCATCCCCGCCAGGTCGCCAGCCGCTGCCGCCAGGCCCAATATTACCTGTCGCCGGTCGTTGGTACTTACCGACACCCATACACTCACCGATACCCTCATCGACATTCACTGATACCGGAACCAACAATTACGACACCCATACCGACATTTGAACTCATCAACATCCACCGACGCCCATACCGACACTCACCGATACCATCACAGACATCCATACCGATATGGGACACTCATCGACACCTATACCGATATCCATACCGACATGAGACACATTGAGTGTAATTTGTAGAATAGTAGGGGCTTTAAAGATCAAAAAGTGCTTATTAATTAGATTTGTTATAAAAATTTTTTGTTGTTGGTATTGTTATTTTTTGATGTATTTTGGACACAAATAACCATTGACACAAATTTAATGCTAACCTATTGCAAAATAAAGTTTCAGAGTTTAGGGTAGGCACTAATTTTTATAAATTAAAAAACACATTAGATTTACAAGGGAGATGGCACGTCACTTCGTAGGGTGTAGGAATCATATTTTACTGCATTATTAATTCATGTGTCGTAGTAATAAAATGGTATGCGCATAGTGTTTAGTACTTGAAATATTTACAAAATAATAACTCTGTAAGCACTTGAATTTTATTGCCTATTAAAAGAAAATATGTGGCAAATTAATGCAATAATTATCATTTAATTATCTATTTATTATGGAATTTAAATAAATAAATTCCTAAAATAAATGAGTAAATAATTGATAATTAGGTCAAATCCAGTCAAATAAGTGTGACTTAAAGCCTAAGCAAGTGAAAGGCCCAAGCCCGCAGAATCAGGTCAAATCAGCCCTGGACTAATCAAATTGCGAGTTATTTATGGGGCATCCTCACCCTTCACCTATATAAGGAGCCCTCATCCATTCATTCCAGACACACTAAAAACATCTGAAGACACATACGCTTTTGAAGAGATAAAGAATATGAGCAGTGCTCCTTTGAGATCTTCAAGTATCTTCAAGCAAGAACAGCCTTAGCCGTCTGGATTATTTTTGTACTCCAATTTGTATTTATTTCATCATAAATACAAAATTTGTTGTTACAAACTCCACTTAATAGGAATTTAAATTGATAATCATGCTATAAAACATAAATTTATCAATATATAGTTGCTGTTACAACATAGCCATTCCCAACCACTCCTATGCTGTAAAAGTAAAAGCGTATACAAAATCGTATCAACAGCCTTAGCCGTCGTTGCAAAAATATGCTTACATTTTTTTTAACTAAAAGCATATCTCACCCAACTATTATATATTTCCCTGTAAATCGATTTTCAAATAAGTTTCAACATTTAAAAGAATGAACAGTTTACAAAATTAGAAACCATACCTTGTTGAAGGTGCTGACGCAAACAAGGTGTCAGCTGCCTTTATCATCTAACTCATCTTCATCTAATTGTACAAGTGTAAAAAATCACAGATCAAGAAAATAGGTGGACGCATTATCAGAATTCAGCAATGTTAAGAGACGTTAGTTATAATCGTTTGCCTTTTGCTACTCTAGTAAAAAAAATTCAAACTCAAAATTGTACATGAAATTGAAGAATCATTTCTAAACTCAAAATCAATTAATTCAGCAAATAAGGTAGATTAGTTATCAGGTAATCTCCTAAACACGATGGAAAATAATGACAGGCCATGAGGAACGGGGGCATGCTAAGTGAAATGTGAGCCAAAAATTAAGGTTTGGCCTTAATCGTTTTCTTTTAATAATTTCTTGAATTTAAGAATTTAAAGGGAAGAATAAGTTTATGCAGGTGCAAGATTGATAAAGGTTCAAACTGAAGACAATAAGCAGCTGATGACGTTTGCCATTCTGATAGCAAAGGCTGGTCCACTGATGCGCACCCCCTACACCAGTCCTGATGGGCATGGGAAGAATAAGTGAGGAAAACAAATTGTGCCAAAAAAAAGTTAAAAAAAGAAAGAAAAAGACAGCTGAACTGATATTCGCAGCTGATGGTTATCCGCTAAGCATATCGAGAAGTTTGAGCATTGAGGAGTGGTTCATTGAGGTAACAGATCTACATGTCCCGTGAATTTGTCGATTTCTGAGGTTGGGTTGCCAAAGTCAAATTCTTCGACAATATATATGGAACACATGGAATGCTTAACTCAGAGGTAAGACATATAGAATCCCATGATCAGTGTGATTGATAAACACATACAAAGAATGCATATTTAAGTGTTGTTTATGTATATTGCTTTTGGGTAAGCATAGTGCATACCTTTTTAAGTTATGGATATGTGAAAACGTTATTTTATGATTAAAAGTGTTGGACAAATTTGTAAAATAGGCACGTGGTGAAGAAATCATCATGTGGGTAAGAATAAGTATAGTTGTGGATGCGTGATATATCAATTAGTGCATCGAGAGAAATGCCAATCAAATTGAGACCAATTCAGAGAATCCTTGGTCAGTTGAATAACGAGCCATGCACTACAAGAAAATTGCTGAATTCCAATGGTGAAAATCGTTGGAATATATAAAAAATACCGTTAGAATTCATGATTCTAATACATATTCCAATAATCTTTTCTGTTGGAAAGTGGCCGTTGGAATGTCTTTTTTTCCAACAACATTTCCAATGGTTTCTAAAATCCAACGGTGAATCCAACAACATTTTTTAGTTGGAATTTTTTTATCTAAAAGTGATTCAAACTTTCCAACGAAATTTTCTTTTGGAATTACCATTGTAATTTTATTCTAACGATCATCAAACTCTATTAGAATTTTCCAACCATAAAAAAATACATTTATTCGGATTTGAACCCTTGACCTTTTGAGTATATCACTTATTCATTTACCAACTTAACTCATACATAATTTATGTTATAAATTGACATTTAAATTTATTAAAGTCTCTTTATTCGATGGAATTTTCATTGGAATTTTCTATTGGCTTAAGTTTAATTGGAATTTCTATTAGAAATTTCTAATGGTTTATCAAGCTATTGGAATTAACATTGGAATTTTCCAACGATTTAATTTTATATGGGAATTTTCGTGGGAACTTTCCAACAATTTTAGATTTCATAGGAATTTTTGTTGGAAATTTCAAAATAAACTATCATACTATTGGAATTAGCATTGGAAATCTCCAACGGTTTAAATTTCCATGAGAATTTTCGCTGGAATTTTCCAACGGTTTAAAGTTTCGTTGGAAACTTCGTTGGAACTCTAAAATTTTCAATGGATTTACTTTTCGTTGGAATTTTTCTATTGGAATTTGACAATTTTCTTGTAGTGATGAACCGACAATCCTACCGACCAATTCAAATATTCCTTGGCCTGTTTAATAAGGAGCAATGAACCAACCACCCTACCAACTAATTCAGAGAATCCTACTCTTGGGACTAAATTACGAAAAATGAGTGACAAGTACATTTTCACACCCAAAGGGCCAATGATGTTGTATTTTAGGTGATTGGTGCGCGATCGGTTAGTCGGTTGAATATGGTGCCATGGATTGACTGTCAAACCGACCACCCAATCAATCAATTCATAGAATCCTACTCTGTGAACCAAGATACATAAAACAAGGGCTAAATAAAACATCCACACACACAAAAGGACTAATGATGTTGTATTAGAAGTGATTGGTATACTGTCGGTTGAATAAGGAACCCACAACCCTACTGATCAATTCATAGAATACTACTCTAATGACCAAGTTAAAGCAAATGAGGGTCAAATACAATATCTTCACACACAAAAGGACCAATAATATGTACTTGAAGTGATCAGTGATTGATCATTTGGCCGGTTGATTAAGGAGCCATGAACCAACATCAAACCGCCAATTTATAGAATCCTACTTTAGTGACCTAGTTATAGCAAACGACCGAAAAATCGATATCTTCACACACAAAAGGACCAATGACTTTGTATTTAAAGTGATCAATGCACTATCAGTTGGTCGGTTGAATAAGGAGTCATGAATCGACCACCCAACCGACCAACTCATAGAATCCTATTTTAGGGACCAAGTTACAACAAACGAAGAATAAAGGCAATATCTTCACAAAAAAATGACCAATGATGTAGAAAATATGAAATCTTCACTCACAAAAGGACCGATAATGTTGTACTTAGAGTGATTAATTGATGATCGATTGGTGGGATGAATAAGGGAGCCACGAACGAATCATCAAACTAACCACCCAATCGACTAATTCATAAAATCAACTTTAGGGATCAAGTTGCATTAAACGAGTGACAAATGCAACATGAACCGATCATCAAACCGACCACCCAAAAGGGATTAAGATATAATAAATAATGGACAAATACAATCTTAACACACAAAGGATAATGATGATATATTGAAGGATTAGTGCGAGATCGGTAAGTCGGTTGTTTAAAGAGTCATGAACCGACCATCAAACCGACAAATTATTAAAATCTTACTCTAGGCCCCAAGATACATCAAACAAGGGACAAATAAAAAATAGAGTGATGTTAAATACACACCCTTTTTATTGAATACACACCCATTATTAAATGCACATCCCTTTTTATTTAATAAAATCTTAATTTTATTAAATACACACCCCTAAAAATCCAAATTTACCCTTTTTTTATTTTAAGATTATACACACCCCTTTAATATCAAAATCTATGACATCAATCCATGATCGCTACAGCTACCTGCAAGGAAGCCTAGATCGCCGCCACCACTTCATACTTGAGATTTTGCTCATCTCGAGATTATGTTTTATGTTTTCATGAATTTTCCCATGTAAATGAATTCCAAATCAATTTCTATAAATTTTAAGAAATTAATTCTCTTTAAAAAAAAGGAAAAAAAAGAAGGAACTCATGAATGCTTACAAGATTTCTGTTGTAGAAGGGAACGAATAATTAATTGAAGGGATTAAAAACCTCATCTACTAAGAAATACACCAATTAAATATTTAGAAATAAGACCAAAATATCGTTTCGACTCCAATGTTTCCTTCTTCCTTGTGCAGATTGATTTACTTCTCTTTATTCTCTGATTTTCTCTATTTACTATTTCTTAGGTCGGTCGGTCTGTCTCTCTCTCACAAAATTTTGGTCTTCAAATCAAGCAATAAATTGTTATGAACTTGTATTGCTTCTTTAAATTTTCCACTTCACATGCCGTTTCAATTGGGAATTATTGTACTCCATTTGAAATCCTTCAATCCATTTTATTCGCATTCATCACCCTCAACATCGACAAATGTGATCAGGGTCCAGGCTTAGAGGTTAGGGTTGTGATATTCTTCACCCACTTGCAATGTATACGAAGAAAATTCCAAGAGAAGAAGAATGGGAGATCATAGAACTATGCGTATATAATGATTTAGTATGCGGGGTGTGTATTTAATAAGAGAAGGATAATTCATACTTTTAAAAAATATATATATTTTAATTATATAATAATGGGTTGTGTATTTAATAAAAAGGGATACACATTTAGTCAAACCCTAAAAAATATTCACACCCAAAAGAACCAATATGTTGTATTTGAAGTGATCGGTTCATAATTGTTAGGGGCGTAATCAATCGACCAAAATTTAAAAACTGAAAATTTTCCAAATTTTATTTAGAAAACTAAAAACCAAACCGAAGTCTTCAAAATCGAATAAAACCAAATCAAAATATTTCAGTCAGATCATTTAACTGAACCGATCTAAAAAAATAAAGAAAGAACGAAAAGACAATGGAAATATGGAAATCAATTATTTAATTCATCCTAATTTAATCCAAGATATCTTCCAGGAATCTGCTAGCTCTTGAGTTTATTTTAAGGAATTCAATTTCTATCAACATCATTATATCAAAAAACTCTTTCAAACTAATCCGACTTATCCATCAAATGGCTCACCGGTTGTCCACTAAAAGGTACTACTACTGGCGGAGGCTGGTGGCTTGTGGCATCGTCGGTGTCTTACTCTTCCACTTGTACGATTTCTCACTCTGGTTGGGAGTAAAACTCAATAATGCGAAAGAGAAAGTTAATGGGGTTGGTTTTTTGATAGCCTAGAGAAAGTTATTAAAGATGGTAGTAATACATTTTTTGGGAGGACTAGTAGCTTGGTGGAAAGAGATCGTTGAGAGATAGATATAGAAGACTGTATATGTTATCTTTGGATAAATAAAATAGAGTGAGTGAAATAGGTTCATAAAGGGAGGGTGTTTGGAGATTAGATTGTAGATGTAGAAGAGACTTAGAGATAGTGAAAATGAGTTGCTTAACAATCTAATGTCTTTGTTGAATATATTTTATCCTTCTTAGGGCGCTTTGGATAAATGGAGATGGAAGAATGGAAGAAAAGACATATATACAGCCAGCGAAGCATATGACAAGCTCTTGAGTCTAGTGATTACAGATACAGTAACACCATGATGCGCGTTTTCTTTGCACGCAAAATTAATCCCCAAGTATTAAAGATATCAGTTGAAGTTTAAGCAAACGACTAATTGAAATATCAAACCTAAAGGACAGAGTATTATCAATTTAATTATTAACTAAATTAATTAAGATAATAGACAATAGGTTGAGGTTTAGAATTATTAATCTACTAACAAATTAATTAAAATAACAAGTAAAATAAAAGCACTTAGAAGAATATGAAAGTGGATTAAGTAGAGAATATGTAGCTCTAGGATAGTCCAGTTTCACTCATTAATCTCCCTTTCGTGTATCAATGTCCGACTCTGCCTTGTGGAATACGGACGCATCACTTAGCTATACATATTTACTCTATAAACACAAGCAAATATGCGTATAATACGTGTGAATAACCTTGGAGCAAGAGATATAATTCTACCCCCTTTTTAGGTACTATCAGTATCAATTATTTGCCTGGCCAATTGGTACTTTAACCCGATATGATCTCCCTTTATAGGTACTATAAAATTATCCTCTTTATCCTACTTAATAACCCGAATTCAATTCAATTAATAAGTATTTATATAAGATAGTTCTAATGAAGCTTCGGAGTCCCTTCACTTAGAATCATAACATGGTATCCTGCTCAGCAGTGAACGCACTCAATCAATAACCAAGATATGTATTCAGACTCTACATAACAGTTAATGATGCACAAAACAACTCTGAGTATGAATTAATAAAGCATACTCTTATATAAAATAAATCCACAAGTAGTGTTGTACGGAGTATACAAACGAAAGTTAAATTAATTCATAAAGACCTTTAAAACCCTAGATCTACCAAATGGTTCTAGCCCATGATATTACAAAGAACAATCATGGGAAATGGATAGATCTTACCCATATGTCCGAAAAATTAGAAAGTAGAAGAAAAGAATTAGGAAAATCGTTGGTGTAGAAGTCTCTTTCCTTCTCTCTTCCGTCTCTTCAAATCTTCTTGGTTCTCCTTCTTGATTCCACAGACGAATCTTCATAGTGATAGATAGATGAAGAAAAGAATATGGATGATGGTTGGGGGGTGATCTCCGCTTGTGGGGTGTAGGATGATTGTGTTGCGGTTCTCTCCCATGAATAATGATGTAAAATATATATAGGTGTGAGAAGGGAATTAAATAAGAAAATAAAAGATATGGGTGAATCATGGAGGATTATGTGATAAGAAGATTAATTGTGCGGCAAGAAATAGGTAATTTTCAAAAAATTTCGGAAATTCACGAAAATTCTCGCTACTAGCTGCGCGACTTAACGATTTTGAGCATAACTTCCTCGTCCAAAATCTAATTTGATTGATTCTTATACTCACGCGATCCTCTCTTCCTTGGCTTTCTATCCATATATATAATTGATAGACTCAATCATGCTTCACTGCCTTACCAGGTCTACACACGCCGCAATAAAGGGAATTTCCTCAATCATAGTTATGGCAATCAATTAGCAAAATAAGAGAAATTGATTGACAAGAAATTAGGAGTAGAGCATATTATTAATAGGATAATAAAGTTGTAGAAAGGGTATTGAGATAGTAAAATCCTTTTGGAGGCAGTTTTGTGCTGACGGGAATTGCCCCGTTATTTTCTACTTTTTTGTTAATAAAATCTTTCAATCCTATTACAAAAGTTCTTGTTGCTCTTTACTCTATCAATTTGGTCCGACCTACCAGATGCCACAAACACGAATGGAGACTCATATGGATATGATGGAGAAGAGCATCGAAATGATTGTCAAAACGGTCACACAACAGTAAAAGAAGTCGGAGAAACTGGACAAGATTGAGGAGATGTTGTCTGCATTGCTCAAGGGGAAAGGAGTTGACGAAGGCAGAGGAGATGCACAATCTGCCCAAACTGGATGTATCACCACAGAGTACGTAGCCCTAGAGCAGACACCCGAAATGTGTGCAACCACGAAAGATTTTCAACTCGGAGCTAAACGAGTTGAGCTTACAAGCTTCAATGGACACGATCCCATTGCATGGATCACGAGGGCAAAACTTTATTTCCGAATTCATGGAACCCTAGAGGAAGTGAAGTTAGAATTGGCTCTCATGAGTATGGAAGGTAAGTCTTTACATTGGGTTCACTGGTTAATTGATCGTAAACCAAACATTACTTGGAGTTAATTAACTTACAAATTAATGAGACGATATGGGGGTAATCCTTTGGCCAACCCATTCGAAGCTCTGGCATCCACCAAGCAGACGGACAGTGTGGATGAGTACATCGACGAGTTTGCATCTCGAATGACCCTTATCCTACAAATCACAGAGTCCCAGTCTTTGGGGTTATTTCTCAATGGGCTAATGGAGGAGATCCGGGCACGTATCAGATCCAAGGATGTGGTGGAAATTTTTGACATGATGAATCTGGCAAGGGAGATCGATCATGAGGTATTGCTCAATACACGCAGCCCTAATAAAGGAGGAAGATGGGAAATTTGGTTCAGCCCAAACAAGTTAACTTATAATAAGCTTATGGCCCAAGTGGAGAGTAATAAGGTCCAAATAACTTCAAAAAATTGGGAAGGCCCAAAAACATGGCCCAAAACTCCTGAAATACAACGTGTCAAACCAGATGTAGGTAAATCTCACCACCAAAATTTCAGAAATCACGGTGTCAAACAGGTGTCCCACAAGGAGTTCTTGGATCTTAGAGCTCGAGGTTTATTCTTCAAATGTAAGGAACCGTACCATCCGCTTCACAATTGCTCACAATGATCGCTACGAGTTCTTATCGCGAGTGAAGAAGAAAATGATGAGGATGTTGAAACCCTAGAAGAGATCTGCCGGGATGGGGAGGTAGATTCAACCAAGGACCACTTTACAAATGCTGGAGTTATCAGAGTTCACGGCGGCGGGGTTTGATAGCCACTAGACTATGAAACTGAAAGGAAAAATCAAGGGAATAGATGTGGTGCTCATGATTGATAGCGGAGCCAGTCATTGCTTCATCTCCGAAGGGGCAACACGACGAGCTGACCTTGAAACCAACCCAAGTTCTAGGTCCAAGGTCCGATTAGGGGATAGGAGGCGCACGGAAGCAATTGGGCTATGTGAGCAGTTTCCGATTGACTTGGGACTAGCAAGTTTTTCGGTAAGCTGTTTTGTGTTTCCTCTTGGTGGAGTAGATGTCATCCTCAGCGTTTCATGGTTGGCAACGCTTGGGATGTACGAGCGAATTGGGCTAGTTTAACCATGGAATTCTCCTGAGCAAACAAGATGGTTCGTCTCACTAGTGACCCATCATACACTAAAAAGGTAATTTTTTAGCAGGATTGCAAAAACTAAAGGATGTGGAATTCTGCCTCATCCTCTGGGCTGTTGAAGACATACATTCCCTGGAGCCTCCAACTAGTAATTTGAACAAAGAACTGGGGAATGGCTTGCTACTACTATTGGAAGAATTTTCAGGGATATTTAGGGAGCCCACGTCCCTACCACCATGTCGCCCAATGGACCATCGAATACCACTACTCCCTGACATAGCCCCTATGAGTGTCAAGCCATATCGCTACGGACATGTGAAAAAGGAGGAAATTGAAAGGCTAGTAGAGGAAATGCTTATTGCTGGTGTGATTCAACCAAGCTATAGTCCCTACTCCAGTCCCGTTTTGTTGGTTCAAAAAAAGATGGAAGTTGGCGATTTTGTGCAGATTATAGGAAGCTCAATAAAGTCACGGTACCTGATAAATACCCCATACCTCTCATCCAAGAAATGTTGGATGAACTCCATGGTGCAAAGTTCTTCAGTAAGCTGGATTTGCACTCAGGCTATCATCATATTCGGGTTGAGTAGGAGGACATACCCAAGATAGCCTTCAAGACACACTCCGGGCATTATGAGTTCTGAGTAATGCCATTTAGGTTAACAAATGTACCCGCCACCTTCCAATCTACGATGCATAATATCTTTCAACCTTACTTAAGTAAGTTTGTGCTGGTATTTTGATGATATTTTGGTTTACAGTGCTGGGTGGACTGAACATCTATCTCATCTCTAAAAAGTGCTTACAATACTAAGGGACAACTCTTTTGTGGTAAACTAAAAGAAGGGGTTCTTTTGGGCGGCGCTCAGTAGAATATTTGGGGCACATTGTCTCGGAACATGGAGTTCAAATGGACCAAAATAAGATTAGTGTTTTTCTTCAATGGCCAACTACTACGACGACCTAGGGAGTAAGGGGATTTTTGGGTCTAACAGGTTACTATAGGAGGTTCATACAGAATTACAGGAAGATCGCGCAACCACTGACAGCCCTATTAAACAAGGAATCCTCTAAGAAATTTAAGTGGTCGAGCGAGGCTGAGTCTGCCTTCTGGTTATTACAACAGGCAGTGACTTCGGCTCATGTACTTGCCATGCCAAATATCTGTCAGCCCTTCATCATAGAGTGTGATGCTTCGGGTTGTGGCGTGGGGGCGGTGTTGATGCAATCCTCACGACCAATTGCTTATTTTAGTACTGGTCTTGGCAATCCAACGTTGGAGACCGTATTTGGTGGGGCAAAAATTTAAGGTGCGCACGGATCAACGTAGCTTGAGGTATCTTTTGCTGCAAAATTTTACCACTCCCGCGCAACAAAATTAGATTGCAAAACTGATTAGCTATGATTTTGAGGTAGTCTACAAGACAGGGTCCAGCAACAACGCAGCTGATGCCTTATCATGGCAAGGTGAAGGAGAATTGTCTGCAATTACTGTGCCACAATGGGTGGATTGGGATGCCTTGAAGCAAGCTATCAATCAAGACCCGGAATTAAAAAAGATAATTGATCATGTGGGGAATGACACCAATTACAGAGGCCCTTTCTCTATAATTAATGGATATCTTTTCTTTAATGAGGAGTTTCACTCTTCCCCGACTGGAGGACACTCGGGTGCTTATTGCACCTACCGATGCTTGGCTGGTAGCGTCTATTGGAGGGGCTTGATGAAACAGGTTTAAGATTTTGTATCCGAGTGCCTAGTTTGCCAAAGAAACAAATATGATACACGTACATCTGCAGGCCTCTTGCAATCGCTACCCATTACCGCACAAGTCTAGAAAGACATAAGTTTGGATTTTATCTCAGGCTTACCATGATCATTGTCCATGGATTGTGTTCTCATAGTGGTTGATCGTTTCTCCAAGTATGGTCACTTCATCAGGCTGAAACACCCCTTTACCGTCAAAAGAGTTGCTGAGTTTTACACGAAAGAAGTGGTGCGCTTACCTGGGATTCCTCGTTCTATCATCTCGGATCGGGATCCTTTGTTCATGAGTAATTTCTAGTCAGAATTATTTAGAGCCTTAGGTAACAAGCTGAAAATGAGCTCTGCTTATCATCCGGAGACCGATGGACAAACTGAGGTGCTAAATCATTGCCTAGAAACTTACCTTCGTTGTTTTGCTTTGGAGCATCCCCAACAATGGAGCAAATGGCTTCATTATGCGGAATACTGCTACAACACCACGTTCCAATCTGTAGCCGGTCAAACACCTTTTCTTAGTGTATATGGCAGCCCCCCACCAACTATACATCAATTTTTTCCAGGTGAAATTCGAGTAAAGGCAGCAAATAAATATAGACGCGAAGTGAATTTTCAAGTAGGTGACAAGGTATTCCTTAAAGTTCGTCCTTCTAGGCAGCAGTCGCTACAAATACATGGAAATCCAAAACTTGCCCCCCACTTTTATGGTCCCTTCGAGGTTATGGGGCGGGTGGGGGCTCTGGCATATCGTCTCCAATTACCAGACTCTTCCAGAATTCACCCAGTGTTTCATGTATCCCAATTGAAGCCTTCTACAGAAAATCATGAGGTCATAGCCGTTCTTCCGCCCTATCTGGTATCTAATGAGCAAGCCTTTGAGCCTGAGTGTGTGCTCCAGGTTCGCAAAGTATGGAAGGAGGACGATAGAGTACCTCAACTATTGATGCAATGGCGTGGTAGTTCGAGAGAAGATGCATCATGGATGGATGAAGCGAATTTTCGAGGACAATTTCCAAAATTTCACCTTGACGACAAGGCTGTTTCAAATGGGGGAGTAATTAATAGAGTCAATCACGCTTCACTGCCTTACCGGGTCTACACACACTGCAATAAAGGGAATTTCCTCAATCAAGTCATGGCGATCAATTAGCAAAATAAGAGGAATTGATTCACGAGAAATTAGGAGCAAAGCATATTATTAATAGGAGAATAAAGTTGTAGAAAGAGTATCGAGAGAGTAAAATCCTTTTGGAGGCAACTTTGTGCTGACTGGAATTGCCCCAGTGTTTTCTACATTTTATTAATAAAATCTTTCAATCCTATTACAAAAGTTCTTGTTGCTCTTTACTCTATCAATAACTCACCAAAAGTACAAAAATTGAAGATGTAACAAGTCATGTAAAGTGGAACAGTTGTACTGAGTACAAATAGCTTTCGCGATTTCACCATTTCGATCATAACTTTCTTGTTAGGAATCCGATTGAGGTGTTCTTTACGCAAATACGACCCACTCTTCTGTCGCTTTCCAAGCATGCATCACACTTTCACTTTTAGCCTCCACACGAACACAGAAAAATTACACAAGTTGGACGTGCGTTTTTCAGCGTTCTTGCACGAGTTGCACCTTTTCTCCAACTTTGCACTTTTGATCTTTTTCCACCTAAAATACAATAAAACAACTTCAACACACAATTTTCTCACATATATCAAATATAAGACACTTGTGCTAATATATAACAACAATTCCTATAAAAAGGTGTTAAATTGGACACTAAAACACGTTTATTTTCACTCTTATCACACCATAGGAATAATTTAACTTGGCATAAAACAAACTGGTGAACCCCAAATCTCGAGTGCATGCTTGGAGGGTTATATGGGAATGTATTCCAACAAAAGTGATGCTTCAAAGGAGAAAAAATCAACTAACAAGAGTAAACAACAATTGCATAATTTGTGATTCAAATCCAGAAATGGTTCGTCACGTTCTCTTTGAATGTGATTTGCATATGAAGTGTGGATGAAGTGCCTCAACTATATAGGTGTACAAATGTCTCTACCCTCTATTCCATCTGTAATATGTGCTTGGGAATGTGTTGTTTGGTTGATTTGGAAAGCTCGAAATGATTTCATTTTTTGTGGAGAACGGTATGACTCGGAGAAAATATTGGAGGATCTTAAAATAAGAATATGGAATTGGTTTTCATACACCAAATGATGTACAAAACAACATTTTCACACATAAAATGAATAATGAAGATTTATTTAAAGTAATTGATGCGTGATCGGTAAGTCGGTTGAACAAGAAGTCATGAACGTCCGGTTTATAAAGGACAAATTAATAAAATATTACTCTAGGCCACAAGATATACAACAATCAAAGGACAAATAAAAAAACATTCATACACAAAAGAACCATTGATGTTGTATTTGAAGTGTTCGATTGATAACTGATTGGCTGGGTTAATAAGAAGTAATGAATCAATCATAAAATCGACTACCCAACCGACTAATTTATAAAATCTTACTCTATGGACCAAGTTACAATAAAAGAGGGACATATACAATATATTCTCATACACACCCTACCGACCAATTCATAGAAGAGTGTTATTAAATACACACCCCATTTAATTAAATACACACCATTCATTAAATACACACCCGCTTTAATTATTTATTTTTAAATTTTATTAAATACACACCCTTCAAAATTCAAAAATTACCCTTTTAATTTTTTTAATTTTATTTTATTACATTAGTTTGTCACCAAAACCCTGCTACCAATCCCGTTGTACACCGGGGAGTATCTCAAGACCTCCTATTTGCGCATAGTCTTCATTCCAAGTACAATATGAACGATCAACAACAACAATCGCTACTGAATGGTGATTGGATTCTGGTAAATCACAGCCAACATGACAACCAACACCATCGTAATCACTGCTAGACGAGGTGGAGCAATCATTGGCCTACAGATGATGTTCTTCACTAGGTTTCTTTGGTTGGTTCTGATTCTTGCATACAGATCTTGTGCTGACGTGTTCTTGTCTTTGTATGACGTGGTGGATACCAACTGTTGCGACCCCAGATGCGTGGGAGACGAAGAAGAAAGTGACTATGATTGGCAGATACGAAGGATCGAATTCTGAAGAAAATTTTATCATGAATTTGACAAAGATTGGTCGATGTGGGTGAAGAGAAAGAGAAGGATGGATGGTAGGAAAAGAGAGAGAATGGTGATTTATGCCATGAACTTTCCTTTTTTGAAAAGGAGTTTGATGGATTATTTGAAGATTGTCAAGAAACTGAATACTTCCATGGCAGATGTGGTGTGAAATACCCTTACTTCATCTTTATAATATATATGCTCGTCTCTCCTAAGAATCTCACCTGGTTATCACCAACCCTTCCTTGTCAGAGAAATCGAAGTCTGATCTCTTCCTCCATCTCGAGTCCGACGTCAGACGTAATTTTAATTAGGAACCTCTTGAGTTTATGTACCTTAATTTATTCCATCTCGGACGTTGCAATGATTCCACTTTTCTGGTTGGGGTGGTTGCCGATTGGGCAATGACCATTTTGTGTTGGGGTATCGGAATCATCGCCGTGGATGTCGCAATCTTATAAGAACGACGGTGACGAGGGTGACCATGATCCCGATTACATGTTTTGAAATGGATGACGTTGGCCCACAAACATAATTTAAAATTTTAGGATGTGTATTAAATGAAATATGGGTAATTTAGACTTTTAAAAATTATAGAATTTAAATATATAATATTAAGGGTGTGTATTTAATAAAAGGGGGTGTGTATTTAGTGGAACCCTTCATAGAATCCTACTCTAGTGACTAAGTTGAAAATGAGAGACAAATACATCATCTTCACATACGAAAGGACCAATAATGATATATTTGTAGTGATGATAGTGCGATCGGTTTGTCAGTTGAATAAAGAGCCATGAACCGACCATCATAATGACCACCCAACTGACCAACTCATAGCATCCTACTCGAGGACCAAGTCATAACAAATGAGTTAGAAATATGACATATTCGCACCCAAAATTACCAAGAGATCAGTTGATGTTCGGTTGGTTGGGGTTATTAAAATGCCATGAATCGATTATCAAACTGACAACCCAACCGACTAATTCATAGATTCATACTCTAGGGACTAAGATACAACAGAAAAGGGACAAATACATTATATTCTCATACAAATGGACCAATGATGTTGTATTAAGACTGATCAGTTGATGATCAATTAGTCGATTTAATAAGGAGCCATGAACCAAGTATCAAACTGACAACCCAGACCAATTCTTAAAATCCTACTCCACGAATCAAGATACTACAAACTAGGGTAAAATATGACATGTTCACATACAAAAGAACTAATGATGTTTTATTTTAAGTGATCAATGCGCCGTTGGTTGAATAAGGAGCCAAGAACCAACCATCAAACCGACCACCCTACCTACCAACCCATGGAATCCTACTCTAGTGACAATGTTACATCAAACGAGAAATAAATATATCTTCACACATGAATGGACCAATAATTATATATTTGAAGGTGCGCAATCTGTTTGTTGGTTTATTAAAGAGCCTTGAACCAACCACCCTACCGACTAATTTATAGAATCCTACTCTAGGACCAAGTACAACAAAAGTTAGGCAATACAACATCTACACACATAAAAGGACTAATGATGTTGTAGCTAAAGTGATAGATGCCGCAATCAGTTTGTCAGTTGAATAAGGACCCGACCATCATATCGACCACCCAACCGACCAAATCTTAGCATCCTACTCTAGGTGCCAAGTTACTGCAAACAAAAGACAAATACAACATATTCGCACACAAAATGACCATCTGTTGATGATAGGTTGGTCGGATTTATAAGGAGCCATGAATCGATTATTAGAGCGACTACCCAAACGACTAATTTATAGAATCCTACTCTAGGGACCAAGTTATAGCAGACGAGGAACAAATACAATATATTCTCACATAAATGGACTAATGATGTTGTTTTAGGAATGATTAATTGATGATCGGTTGGCTTGTTAAATAAAGATCCATGAACTGAGCATCAAACCAACTACCTAACTGACTAATTCATAAAATTCTACTCTAGAGACCAAGATATAACAAACGAGGGTAAAATACAACATGTTCACTCACAAAAGTACTAATGATATGTTTACACACAAAAGTACTAATGATATTGTGTTTGAAGTGATCAGTGCTCCGTCAATTGAATGAATCATCAAACCGACTACCCTACTGACCAATTCATAAAATTCTACTTTAGTGATAAAATTACAGCAAACGAAGGATAAATATAAAATCTTCTGTCACAAAAGGACCAATATTGAAATATTTGAAGTGATCACTGCGCAATCGGTTGGTCGGTTTATTAAGGAGGTATGAACCGACCATAAAATTGATCACTATACTAACTAATGCATAGAATACCATCTATTAACCAAGTTATAGAAACGATGGATATATAAATTGATCAATGCCTGATCAGTTGGTCGGTTGAATAAAGAGGCATAAACCGACCATCAAACGACCAACTCGTAGAATCCTACCTAGGGACCAAGTTATAGCAAACAAGGGACAAATACAATATATTCGCAAACCAAGTGACCGATATTTTATATTTGGACTGATCATATGATGATTAGTTGGTTGGTTGAATAAGGAACAATGAATCGACCAATTCATAAAATCTTACTCTAGGGATCAAGTTATTGCAAACGAATAATAAATAATATTGTTGTATTTTGAGTCATCCATTTATGAATGATTTGTGGGTTGAATAAGGTGTCATCAACTCATCAAACCGACTACTTAATCAACTAATTCATAAAATAAACTCTAAGGATCAAGTTACAGCAAACGAGGGAAAAATACAACATCTTCAGACATAGAAAGACTAATGGTGTTGTGTAATATGTTATTTATTTGCGATTGGTTGGTTTGCTGAAAAAAGATATGAATCGACCATCCATCCGACCAATTCATAGAATCCTACTCTAGTGGTCAAGATATAGCAAACGAGGAAAAAACACATCTTCACACCTAAAATGGCTAATGATACTGTATTTGGAGTGATTGGTGCGCGATTGGTTAATTGGTTGAATAAGGAACCATGAATGGACCAACCACCCTACTGACCAATTCATATAATACTAATCTATGGACAAAGTTACAGCAAATAAGTGACAAATACAATAGAGTAAATATCAAAATTAGTCCTGTAAGTATGGCGTTTTCCAACTTTAGTCCTTTTTCTTTTGCAATTCTCAATTTTGGTCCTTTTTTGTCCACTTTTAGTCCTTTTGGTCCAGTTTTGGTCCTTTTTTTTTCAAATTTTGGTCATGTTTTGGTCCACTTTTGGTCCTAAATGTATACACTTTCGGACCATTTTTGGACTTTTTTAACATAAAGGACTAAATTTGGACAAAAATGACTGAATTTGGATCAAAAGGAATAAAAGTGGACAAAAAAGTACCAAAATTGAGAATTACAAAAGAAATAGATTTGGAAAAAATGACTAAATTTGGACAAAAATGACTAAATTTGGATAAAAAAAAGACTAAAGTTGAAAAACGTCATACTTATAGGACCAATTTTGATATTTACCCAATAAAATATCATACCAAAAGGGACCAAAGATGTTGTATTTGAAGTGATTGGTGCACAATCGTTTAGTTGATTGAATAAGGTGCCATGAACCAACCATCAAACCAACTTATTCATAGAAAACTACTCTAAAGATTAAGATACAATAAATGATGGACAAATACGATATTATCACACAAAAGGACTAATGATGATGTATTTGAATTAATAAGTGTGTGATCTTTAAGTCAGTTGTATAAGGAGTCATGAACGGCCTGTCCAGTTCAGTCGAAGGCATTCCAGCATTCAAAACCGTGTTCTGCCGCCGCTACTCTAGTCATTCCCGACGTGATTCCGGCCACTTTTCATCCTTTTTTCCACTAAAACACATCACACACATAACTACTATACTATTCTTGCATCATTTCATTAGATTAGGGCATTTTAGTGTGTGAATTAGGGCTTTTTGGGTGTTGAGTTCAAGTTCGAAAATTCGTCATGTATAACACAAGAGGTATATTTTTCTTGACCCCTTTCACTCCTAGAATGCTATTGGTGATGTGAATTTGGCATGGGTAAGTGTTAGTTGTGTGGATTTACATGTTCAAGTTTGGATTTGGTTAAGGCATTTTGACAAACAGTTTATGTGCATTCAAATTTGAGCTTAATTATTGGATATATTGATTGTTTGTTGCTTTTGCTCTCAATTACTTGGTTTGTTGTTGAGTATTGAACATGTGAAAGTGTTGATTTGTGCTTGAATGTGAGAGTAGGGTGGAATTGGAGAGTTGGTTGGAATTTCCCATGAATATGCTATGTCTTTGAATTGAGAAGGTTCATGCATGCTTGAATTTGGTTTTTATGAGTTGAATGTGACCAAGCATGATTGTTCTTTGATTTTTGGAAAGCATGTTTATGGTGGAATTGTTGAAGTTGAAAGTTGATATAGGACGATTACTATTATGCATATTTAATTAAAGGTTAAAAGCTTGATTTGTGACTTTGTTTGAATATGATAGCTTTGAGCTTGGAATTAAATTGCATTGGTCCTATTTATTTGATTATTTGATGGAAGAGTGTGCTTTGCTTATATGAATTGCAACAGGAAAGAATAAGAAGAAGATGATAGATGAGGGCACCTCGTATGAGCCTGATATTGAACCTTGAAGATTATGGTTTTGAGCTTGATAATTAGGATGAAATATATGTGCTCTACAGGAGGATAGCAGATAAGATTATAAATACCCGGTACTAGGATAATCGGACAATGGAGACTCTACAGTTCACTAAAGATATTAGGTGGATGTTTGATCAGGTAGGTATCCAGAGTTTCATTGAGATCAGGGCTCCTACTTACTTCAGGCTGGTAGCAGAGTTCCTCTGCACGCTATGGGTGATGTATAACGATGAGATCCCGTATGCGTGTAAGTTTGTATTAGGAGAAAGTGAGCCTAGAGAAGAGACCCCGGACTCGATTAACAAGATTCTTGGATGTCTTGAGGGTATTCCAACTTTTGTGGAACATCAGGATTTCAAGGCTAATGATTTTTGGAGGTTGATTACGGGGAGGAGAGAGGCATACAATCCTAATTATGCTCAAGCTACCTACATCTTCAGTCCAGTGTTGAGGTATATGGATCAGATCCTCTCATACACTATCTTCTGCAGATTCGAGAGCGGAGTGAAACCTCGGGGGAAGCTATATGTGCTATGATGTATGCTGAATGGTGTTTAGTTCAATATGGGTGCGTACCTGATCCATCAGATGTACCAGCTCACTACCCATGTCCAACAGATAGTGAACATAGGAGGTTTGATAACTCCTATTGCTCACCATTACAGGATTGATACGAGTGGGATAGATGTAGTGAGAAAGAAGCCGAACATTGATTTGCATTCGTTGGAGATAGGAAAGGTGTTTAAGATGTCTAAAAGAGGTGTCTTGGAGTACACGTATGCAATTGCACCCAATGCTTTCAGTTTCCCTATTAAGCTTAAACAGTTCATCACCATTTGGAATGAGGGGAACATCGGTATGAATACACCGGGCCATCAGGCTATCATCACGGCGATACAGGATGATCGTGATTGGAGAATGGTTGCGTGGGTAGCCCTTGCACAACTAATGGCTATGGATGCTCCTGTCTATGATGGAGGTAATCAGTGATTCGAGTTTGGAGGAGCTGAGGATGAGATGCCACACCAGGACTATAGTGGTGGGGCAGATGAGTAGTATGGAGGAGCTCCAGGAGGAGCACAATTTGAGGGAGAGCCCTTGTTCCCCGGAGTAGGCCACTATCCCATGTATGGGATGCCACCACCTGCATTGCCTCCTGGTTTTGAGGCATGAGAGCTGATGGTTTCATAGTACAGCCAGCAGGCCCAAGGTATGCATGCTCACCTTTCACATTTGTCTGTGGAGGACATGAGGAGGAGAGGAGAAAACACAGCTATTCGCCGCCAGCTGACGGAGATCAATGGGACTCAAATAGGTACCAATATTCATATTGAAGCGCTGAACAACATGCTCACCCAGGTGTCGGAGAGAGTGAGGACATTGGAGGAGATACATGAGGACTTCAATGCCTGGCACATTGATGTGAGCAGTGGTAGCTGATACTGTTTGTGTCTCTTTACTCACACCTTTCTGATTTTTCTATTTTTAAGTCATTTGATAGGTCATGTGCTAGGTTTCTGATTTGGGCATGTATTATATGTTATTCTGTTGCTATTTGTATTATTTATGTGATGGATTTTATTTGATTATTGATTAGGAGTTCATTGAGTTGTGGAGTTGTGTGTTATTGATTCGTGTTGTATTAGGATGAGAAATAATTTGATGTTGTACTTAGATATTGAGATGCTTGAAATTTGATTATGTGCAAGGAAGATTAGCTATGTAGCTTTATTAGGAGTGCTCGTTCATTCGTACAGCCATGTGAGATTTGAGCCTTTTGAAATCATGACAAGTTGCATGATTCAGTTCATTCTTGTGAGTGTCGTTCATACACACGTATTCTGGAACTTGACTTTATATCTTACTTGAAGTTACATGCTTGATTAGATAATAGGAGATGATCTTAGGCCATCTTTGTTTGTTAGTCACTAGCCAAATTATTATCCTACCTATTGAAATTATCCGTAGTCAACCCTTTTGAGCCTAAAAGCCTTATTTGTTGGAAGTTTACATGATTAGCTAATTGATCCATTTCTTAGCCTTAAAAAGTTCCCTACCTAGTAGAGAGTTGAAAGAGTCAATTTGGTGTCTTGTGAAGAAGAATATAAAGGAGAAATAAGTTGGAAGTGATGAAAATTGTTGAAGAGAGTGGTTAAATTATTGCATAAAGGGGTAGTGCCCGAAACTGGTACCCCGTGAAAAAGGGTGGTGCCTGAAACTGGTACCCTTGTTTGAATAAAAAAAGAAGAGAAAGAGGAGAAAAAGAAAAAAATTCAAGTAAAGAAGTTGTGCTTGAAAGTGAAGGAGGAATCGAGTTGCAAGAAGCATTGAAGAGCATTGAAGAAGAAAGAAGAAAATGAAGTTGTTTGATGGAAAGCTGTAAGTCTTTTTTGATTCTGTACTAGTGATTGAGTCACTTTACCATATATTTCCTACCTTTACCAAAGAGCCAACGTTACACCCTAATGCAATACCTTTGTGATCCTATTGTTGAAATTATTCCTCTAGCTGAGAGTTGAGATGATTGCCAAGCCTATGTTTACGCGTGTGTTTGAATTGACTTTGAGTGTAAACACCTTAACCTAAAGTGTATATCTCACACTTGAGCGTTGAGCATAAATACTACCTGTGAGAATGGGTGGATGAGCATTCCGAAAAAGTGAAGTGGTTAATTTGAATTGTATGTTTTTAGATGGATGGTTATCTTGTATTTGAAGTATGATTTTTGAATTGTTATATTGTCTTGGATGTTCTCTGCTGTGAAATTTCCTCTCAATTACTCTATTGATTTCTATGTCGCTGCCTCGGGACGAGCACAGGTAAGTTTGGGGGTTTTTTGAGAGTGGAATTTCACGCATTTTATGTGTGCACATTACACCATTTTGCCTAGGAAAGTTATTGTTTTTACATGGAATTGTGTACGTTTAAGTATCTACACGATTTTGAGGTTACTAAGGTGTTTATATGAGTTTTGAAGGCAGAAAACAGAAGAAAACTGAGTAGGATCGGAAGCGGAGCAGAACGGAGTCAGAATGGACCAGCTTGGTACTCGCTCGGCAAGCAGCTCGAGCCGAGCTGGGCCCGCTCGTCACCCCAATCTAGCTGAGATAGGTCTAGGAGGGACCAACTGACGTGTCTCGTGGCCCCATGCCGCTTGGATGCCACTCGGCTGGGTCAAGACCCAGCTCGAGCCGAGCTGGGTGCCAAGTGGCCCAAAATTGGGCCCAATCGAAGCCTGTTCGATATAGCAGTGTATTTATACCTTTAGTTTACGTTTTGAAGCAGAATTCATCGAAAAACAGCCCTGATTCCATCCTTCATAAATTGGAGAGAACCCATCCATAATTCATCATCAATTCACTCCACCAACACTTCCACATCAGATTCATCCATCTCCAAATGTGTTTCAAGTGCTAACTGAGGGAGATCGGATAATCGGAGAGATGGAGAAGGAATGCAGACTTACACTTATGCTAGGGTTTCGTGTTTTTTATCTTTTCTTTCCTTTTATCTTGATTTGTGATATGAATTGTATAGCCATGAGTATTGATTGAAACCTCATGGGCTAATTTTCTTAAACAGTTTTATGGTTTGATGGTTTGACTTGATATATTTGGGGATCTAGACCAAAGATTGGGATTTTATGTAGTTGATATTTTGATTTTACTTATTTTATTCAAGACTTGCTTTTCTGCTTCGTAATGTCTTCATAATATATTCATGACATCCGCTATAATGCTTGAATTATTGTGTTAGCTTGTGTGCGTTCATGATTGGTATTGCCTATCTGTTAGGGATTGAAGTAGTTTCACTATAAACACTTTAATTCCATGAACTGGTAAATCAAATACTTGAATTGTTTAGTGGAACAATGCAATTAGACATTCAAGTAGGAAGTGAATAGAACCTTGTAGTAATTCTAGAGAATATCTTGTTAGTAGGGCTTACCATCCGGAGGTATTGTTGCTTGCTTTGATTAGTATCTAGGAATAAAGCTCGGTAATATTTGAGCACTTTATGATTTAAACCATAATATACTGTTAGCTTAAAATTGGATCATATTCGATGGGTTAACTGGGTTATGTGGTGTATTTTCATTGAAACTGCATGAATGAACAAATGAGGTCTAGTAACCCGAATTAATTTGTCGATATCTGATACCTTAGAACTGTCGTTTATCTCTTGATTAGAACTTGATTTATTTTTATTGTTTTTAATTAATTCAGTTATTTAATATTTCGTTATTTAGATTAATAATCATCAAGACACTCGGAAATTTGGTTACTCAATTCTACTTAAATAGTAATCTAGAATAAATAAATAATTTACTGTCTCAGTGGGATCGATAATTTAACTTGGGTACTTGCTGCTACAATTGACATCCTTATACTTGAGGATTAAATTGGAGTGCTCAGAAAAAGCCTATAAAATTTATCAAACCGACGACTTAATAAAATCTTACTCTAGACCCCATGATACATCAAACAAGGGACAAATAAAAAATATTCATACACAAAAGAATTAATGATGTTGTAATTGAAGTGATCGATTCATAATCGGTAGGGGTGTTATCAACTTATCGAAATAAAAAAACCAAAATTTTTCTAATTATTTTTATAAAAACTGAAAAGCGAATCGAATTCTTTAAAATCGAATAAAACCAAACTGAAATGTTTTGGTCGGTCATACCAGTTAACTGAATTGATCTTAAAAAAATAAAGAAAGAAAGAAAAGACGCAAATGGAAATATGGAAATCAATTGTTTAATTCATCCTAATTTAATCCAAGAATTCTTCAAGGAATCTGCTAGCTCTTGAGTTTATTTTGAGGAATTGAATTTCTATCAACATTATTATATAAAAATACTCTTTCAACCTAATTTGACTTATCCATCGAATGGCTCATTTGTTGTCCAGTGAAAGCTACTGCTATTGGCGGAGGCAAGTGGCTTGTTGCATCACCGGAGTCTTAGTTTTCCAGTTGTACGATTCTCACACTGGTTGGGAGTAAAATTTAATAATACGAAAGAGAAAGTTAATGGGGGTTGGTTCTTTGATAGCCTAGAGAAAGTTATTGAAGATGGAAGCAATACATATATTTGGAATGACGAGTGGATTGGTGGAAAGAGATCATTGAGGGATAGATTTAAAAGTCTACTTATGTTATCTTTGGATAAGCATAAGAGAGGGAGTGAAGGGAGGGTGTTTGGAGACTGGATTGGAGTTGGAGAAGAGAATTTAGAGATAGTGAAAATGAGTTGCTTAAAAATCTAATGTCTTTGTTGAATGTATTTTATCCTTCTTAGTATAAAATGAAGATGGAAGAATGGAAGAATAGAAGAAAAGACATATATACAACCAACGAGCATATGGCATGCTCTTGAGTCAAAAGATTGGAGATACAGTAATACCACAGGAAGAATTTAACTTGATATGGACTAAACTCTTGATCCCCAAAGTTCAAGTGCATGCTTGGAGGGTAATATGGGAATGTATTCCAACAAAAGTGATGCTTCAAAGGAAAAACTGTCTACTAACGAGAGTAAACAACAAATTGCATAATTTGTGATTCGAATCCAGAAATGGTTCGTCACGTTCTCTTCGAATGTGATTTTTCATATCAAGTGTGGATGAAGTGCCTCAACTGGATAGATGTGCAAATGGCTCTACCCTCTATTCCATCAGTAATACGTACTTGGAAATGTGTTGTTTGGTTCATTTGGAAAGCTTGAAATTATTTCATTTTCCGTGGAGAATGATATGACTCGAAAAAAATATTGGAGGATCTTAAAATCAGAATATAAAATTTGTTATATGATCTTTTTTTGTTTAATACTTCTGGGAGTTTTCAAAATTGATGGATCAGTTTTAGGAACACAATTAGATTAAAGAAAATATCTTTTATTTTAGGCGAATATCTTGTGATTGATATGTTAAATAATTTATGTGTAATTAATGTAAATATAGCTAATGATGTACAAATGCAACATCTTCACACATGAAAGGTCTAACGAAGATGTATTTAAAGTAATTGGTGTGCGATCGGTTAGTCCGTTGAATAAGGAGTCATGAACTGACCAACAAAATCGACAAATTAATAAAATCTTACTCTAGGCCCCAATATACAGAAAGCAAGAGACGAATAAAAAATAGTCACAGACAAAAGAACCAATGATGTTTTATTTGAAGTGATCGATTGATAATCGGTTGGCCGGGTTAATAAGGAATCATGAATCGGTCATAAACGACTACCCAATGACTAATTCATAAAATCTTACTCTATGGACTAAGTTATAGTAGATGAGGGACAAATACAATATATTCTCACGCAAACCAACTATTAAACCGACCACCCTATCAACCAATTCATAGAATCCTGCTCTAGTGACTAAGTTACAGCAAACGAGGGACAAATATGACATCTTCACACATGAAATGACCAATAATAATATATTTGTAGTGATCAGTGTGCGATCGGTAGGTTGGTTGAATAAGTAGCCATGAACCGACCATCATAATGATCACCCAACCGACCAATTCATAGCATACTCTAGGGACCAAGTTACTGCAAACTAGTCAGAAATACAACAATTCGCAGCCAAAATGACCAAGAGATCGGTTGATGCTCAGTTGGTTGGGGTTATTAAAGTTCCATGAATTGATTATCAAACTGACAACCAATCGATTAATTAATGGAATCATACTCTAGGGTCCAAGTTATAGTAGACGAGGGACAAATAAATTATGTTGCTATACAAATGGACCAATGATGTTGTATTAGGTCTGATCGATTGATGATCGGTTAGTCAGTTTAATAAGGAGCCATGAACCAAGTACCAACTAGGGTAAAATATGACATGTTCACTGATGAGCGTTTTCTTTGCAAGCAAAATTAATCCCCAAGTATTAAGGATATCAATTGCAGCTTAGACAAACGACCAAGTTAAATATTGAACCCAAAGGACGGCGTACTGTCAATTTAATTATTAAGTAAATTAATTAAGACAAGCAAAGTAACAGTTGTGGAAATAATTATATCTACTAAACAATTAATTAAAATAAATAATAAAATAAATTAAGCACTTGAAAAATACGAAAGTGAATCAAGTAGGAGAATAGATAGCTCTCTGGGCAATTCAGTTTCACTCATTAGTTTCCCTTTCGTGTTTCAATGTCCGACTATGTCTTGTGAAATATGGACTTATCACTAAGCCATGCAAATCTACACTATAGATATAAGTAGATAAATGTGTAACACATGTGAATAACCTTAGAGCAAGAGATATAATCTCACCCCCCTTTCTAGGTACTATCAGTAAATTATTTCTTCACGCGTTTAGTACTCTAACCCGATATGATCTCCCTTTATAGGTACAATAAAATTAAGCTCTTTATCCTACTTATGAACCTGAATCCAATTTAATTAATAGAGATTCATATATTATAATAGTTCTCATGAAGTTTCGGAGTCCCCTCACTTAGTATCATAACATAAAACCCTGTTTAGCAGTGAACGCGCTCAATCAACAACCAAGATATATATTAAGACACTATATAACAGTTGAAGATGCACAAATTAACTCTGAATATGGATTAAAAATGCATAGCCATATATAAAATAAAGCACAAGTAGTGTTGTACGGAGTATACACATGAAAGTTTAATTAATTCATAAAACCTTCAAAATCCTAGAACTACCAAAACGGTTCTAGCCCATGATGTTACGAAGAAAAATCATGGAGTTTGATAAATCTTACCCATATGTCTGAAAAATACAAGATAAATGAGGAAATGATAAAAACCCTAGATGGGATCGTCGTCGCGTCCTTCTCCATCTAGAATCCTCCTCTTGGTTCTCCTCTTAATTCAACAGACAAATCTTTATAGTGATGAATGGATGGCGGAAGGGGGATGGATGTGATGGTGTAGGGGATAATCCCCCTTGTGGAGTGTAGGATGATTGTGTACTCTCACATGAATAATGATGTAAAATATATATAGGTATGAGAAAGGAATGAAATAAGGAAATAAATGATATGGGTGAATCATGGAGGATTATGCGATAAGGGAGACTAATTGTGCTTCAAGAAATAGGAATTATGGGCTAATTTTTGGAAATTCTCGTCGGTAGCTGCGCGGCCTCACGATTTTGAGCATAACTTCCTTGTCCAAACTTCGATTTGAATGATTCTTACTCCAAAACGATCATCTCTTCCGTGGATTTCCAACCATGTATCACACTAATAAGTTTTGAGCTCTACACAAATAAAAAAAATATTGAAGATGAACGTGTGTTTTTCAGTATTCTTCTAACTTTGCACTTTTGATCATTTTTCCACCTAAAACATAATAAAACACCTCAAATACACCTTTTTCACAAATATAATGAATATAAGACACTTGTACTAATATATAATAACAATTTTCATAAAAAAGGTGTTTAATTGGACACTAAAACACTCTTATTTTCACTCTCATCATTCACACAAAAAAGGATTAATGATATTTTATTTTAAGTGATCGGTGCGACGTTGGTTAAATAAGGAGCCATGACCGACCATTAAACCCTACCTACCAACTCATGGAATCCTACTCTAGTGACCAAGTTACATCAAATAATAAACAAATACATCTTCACACATGAATGGACTAATAATTTTATATTTGAAGTGACCAGTGCGCGATCGGTTGGTTGGTTATTAAAGAGCCATGAACCGACTACATTACCGACTAATTTATAGAATCACACTCTTGTGATCAAAGTACAACAAATGTTTGACAAATACAACATCTACACACAAAAGGACTAACGATGATGTATCCAAAGTGATCGATGTTGCGATCAGTTATTCAGCTGAACAAGGAACCATGACCCAACTTACATATCGACCAACCAACTAATCAACTCTTAGCATACTACTCTAGGGACCAAGTTATTGCAAATGAGGGACAAATAAAACATATTCGCACACAAAATGACCAAATTATCGGTTGATGATCTGTTGGTCTCGATTTACTAAGGAGCGATGAATCGATTATCCAAGCGACTACCCAACCGACTAATTTATAGAATCCTACTCTAGAGACCATGTTATAGTAGATAAGGAAAAAATACGATATATTCTCACACAAGTGGACCTATTAGTAGTGATCAATTGATGATTGGTTGGTATATTGAATAAGGAGCCATGAATTGAGCATCAAACTGACTACCCAATCGACCAATTCATAAAATCCCACTCTAGAGACCAAGATACGGAAAACAAGGGTGAAATACAACATGTTCACACACAAAAGCACTAATGATGTTGTGTTTGAAGTGATCGGTGCGCCGTTGGTTGAATAAGGAGTCATCAAACCGACTACCCTACCAACCAATTCAGAAATTCCACTCTAGAGACCAAGAGGTATGAATCGACCATAAAATAGACCACCCAACTGATTAATACATAGAATCCTACTCTATTGACCAAGTTATAAAAACGATGAACATATAAAACATCTTAACACATAAAAGGGCCAATGATGTTGTATCTAAAATGATCAATGAGCAATCAGTTAGTCGGTTGAATAAGGAGCCATAAACCGGTCATCAAATGACCAACTAGTTGATTCCTACCTAGGGACCATGTTACAGCAAACGAGGAAAAATATAACATATTAGCATACAAAATGATAAATGATTTTGTATTTGGACTGATCGTATGGTGGTTAGTTGATTGGTTGAATAAGAAACAATTAAATAACCAATTTATAGAATCTTACTCTAGGGTTCAAGTTACAACAATCGAAGGATAAATTCAACATATTCATAGATAAAAGGATTAATAATGTTGTATTTTGAGCGATCAGTTGATGATCGATTTGTGGGATGAATAAGGTGCCATGAACTGATCATCAAACCGACCACCCAATCGACTAATTCATGAAATAAACTCTAAGGATCAAGTTATAGCAAACGAGGGATAAATACAACATCTTCACACACAGAAAGACCAGTGATGTTGTATAATATGTTATTTATTTGCAATCGGTTGGTTTGCTGAAAAAGATATATGAACCGACCATTCATCTGACCTATTCATAGAATTTGACTCTAGTGGCCAAGATACAGCAAATGAGGAATAAATACATCTTCAGACCCAAAATGGCTAATGATAACGTACTTGAAGTGATCGGTGAGCAATTGGTTAGTCCGTTAAAAAATGAGCCATGAATGAACCAACCACCCTACCGATCAATTCATACAATCCTAATATATGGAAAAAGTTACAGGAAACAGCGACAAATATAATATCTTCATACCAAAAGGGATCAAAGATACTGTATTTGAAGTGATCGGTGCACAATCGTTGAGTCGGTTGAATAAGGTGCCTTGAACAAATCATCAAACCAACTGATTCATAGAAAACTACTCTAGGGATTAAGATACAATAAATGATGGACAAATTTAATATTAAAACTCAAAAGGACTAATGATGATGTATTTGAAGTAATTTGTGTTATCGGTAAGTCGGTTGTATAAGGAGTCAAGAATACATAAAATCTTATCAACTCGTTGAGGATGAAACTGTAAACACAAGTGTTTAATATTTTTGTATACATTGATGTAGAATTTATCTGATGTGTTATCAAAATTTATTGAAGGAGGTTCTATTCCAAAGCCATAGCACACTTACAGGCAGGTGTACTAAGAGGGTAAGGGGAGCACGTATTAAGGATGGTATGATTATTCCTAATAAGTTTCTGTAACAAATTAATGTTGAAATAATAAAAGACACTATCAACATGGTTTTGAACCTCTTTCAACAAGTTCTTCCACTTGATATGCTTGCGCGCATCATCCCTTCCCTCGAGGATCCATAAAACTATCAACACAATGGAGAATCTTTTGAAAATATTGATGATGTAGAGCCATGCTAGGTAATCGATTATGGATATATCAAATTGTAAATTTTAAAATTACTATTTTTACAGTTTACGACCTCCAAATTTTTTTATATATGCTACTGCAATTTATTGTAAATTTTTTTGTTTGGGGAGTTTACTTGTTGCTGCAATTTTTGTTCATTACTTAATTTATGCATGTTGAGTTAAAATTGTAAGTGTTAAAGTTTCATGTTTGCTCATTTGTAAAGTATGTTCCTGCAGATATGACATCATAATGACATTGAATGACTTGTTGCTGCATTTATTATCATTTAATCACTTTTATTGCATTAATCCTAAGTTTTTGAGTTACAGAATTTAGGTATTGCTTTGTTTAACCTCAATTGTTGCTGCATAGGCCATTTGGTATTTATGTGTTCAAGTTACAGAATATTTGCTTTGTTAAGAACTAGAGCTCATGCTAACAGATGGTATTATGTCATTGTTAATATCTAATTAAGTGATGCGAAAAAATCGTAGCTATTACTTGTGCTAGTCTAGGAAATTAGACACATAATTAGAAACTGAATTGTGCTATTCTTATACAAATTTTGAGCTTCTATTGTCTTTTGTGAATTATATTTGTAACATGACATGTAATACTTATGAATTTGAATAGTTTTTGTTTTAACAGGAGATAATTTAAGTGAAAATATTTGTGATGATTCTCTCATACCTTATGTGAGTGTTGTTCTTATTTTTAGAGAAATGAAGACAAAGATAATGAAGACAAATCAGGAGGATGACTTTGACAACGTTGATGTTGATTATGAAATGAAAGTTCAAGATGAAGATTACTTATTAGGCTTTCTTTTATTTTTTTCTTTACGCTTTTTTTAACTTTAATATTAGGTTTAGGGATATATAAATACGTACTTCATTATAGTACACGAATTTAAATAATACTGCATATTTAACTTGTTTTACAATTATTTAGACTTTAGTAATTTTTTATATTTTAGTAGTGATACTTTTTAATAAATGTAGTGAATTAAGTTATTACAAATAATAATAATAATATATTTAAATTATTGTTATTAAATTATTAAATAATCAATATAATTATTAAATAATAATTTAATAATATAATAATAAATATTTTTAGTATTATTAAATATTGGATAAATATCTCAAGTGTTAATATATGTGTTACATAATTGTCTTGCAAAAGTGTTACATGTTATGGTAAAAGTGATAAAATTATTATGTAATTAACGTTACATTATATTCAAAAAGTGTTAGCAAAACAATATATTCAATGTTACATTATATTTAAAAGTATTACCAAAATAATATAGTTAATATTACATTATATTTAAAAGTGTTAGGAAAACAATATAATTAATGTTACATTATGTTTAAAAGTGTTAACAAAATAATGTTTGTAATGTTACATTTACATTCAAAAATGTTAACAAAATAATGTTATCTTAAGATAAAAAAATATTACATTAACTATAAATGTAATATTTATTAAAATGTTATTATAAAATGTTAAATTTGATACGATGTGTTATCATAAGGAAAAAAGTGTAACATTAGACTTTAGATAACAGGGGCAACAACGACACCGAAAAATTATTTATGATCTATAATAAAATTTTTAAATTGTTAAGTAATATTTTTGGGGTGTTATGTAATGTCTGTTATCTTGTAGTGATAGTAGGGTCGGTGGTTGGTCGGTTAGGTGGTCGGTTAATAGTTACAACGACTACCGACCCATCGCCCTGTAACTTGATAATGAGATTAATTTTTAACGCGTTTATTTTCCAAAGGTCCCCCTTTGCTATTTCTAGATAAGTCGGGTAGGAGTTCCATAGTAGAGTCGGTCGGTAGATAGGTCAGGTGGTCGGTTAATAGCTCCAACATCTACCGACCCACATATCATCGACCGATTGGACAATAAACATAATAATGAGATTACTTTTTATCACATCTATTTTTTAAAGGTCCCCCTTTGCTATTTCCAGATCAGTCGGGTAGGAGTTTTATAGTAGGGTTGGTCGGTCTGGTGGTCGGTTAACAGTTCCAATGTCTACCGACCCACATATCATCGATCGATCGCCATGTAAACTTTATAATGAGATTACTTTTTATCGCATCTATTTTTCAAAGGTTCACCTTTTCTATTTCTAGATCAGTCGAATAGGAGTTCTACAGTGGGGTTGGTTGGTTAACGAGATTACTTTTTATCGTGTCTATTTTCCAAAAATCCCCCTTTACTGTTTCCAGATCAGTCGGGTAGGAGTTCCACAGTAAGGTCAGTCGGTTGGTAGGTCAGGTGGTCGTTTAATAGTTCCAACGACTACCAACCCACATATCATAGACCGATCGCCCTATATACTTGATAATGAGATTAATTTTTAACGCGTCTATTTTCCAAAGGTCTCCATTTGCTATTTCTAGATCAGTCGGGTAGGAGTTTCACAGTACGATCGGTCGGTTATTATTTCCAACCTCTACTAACCTGCATATAATCGACCAATCGCCATCTAGATCAGTTTGGTAGCAATTTTATAGTAGGGTTTTTTGGTTTGTCGGTCAGGTGGTCGGTTAATAGTTCTAATATCTACCGACTCACATATCATCGACCGATCATCCTATAAACTTGATAATGAGATTACATTTTATCGCGTCTATTTTTATAAGGTCTCCCTATTGCTATTTCGGGATCAGTCGGGTAAGAGTTCCATAGTAGGATTGATCGGTTGGTCGGTCTGGTAGTCAGTTAATAGTTCTAATGTCTTCCGACCCACATATCATCGACCGATCACCTTGTAAACTTGATAATGAGATCACTTTTTATCATGTCTATTTTCCAAAGGTCCCCCTTTGCTATTTCTCGATCAATCGGGTAGGAGTTCAACAGTAGGATTATTCGGTTGGTCGATCTAATGATCGATTAATAGTTCCAATGTCTACCAACCCATATATCATCGATCGATTGCCCTGTAAACTTGATAATGAGATTACTTTTTATTGCGTCTATTTTCCAAAGGTCACCCTTTGATATTTCGAGATCAGTCGGGTAGGAGTTCTACAGTAGGGTTGGTCGGTTTGGTGGTTGGTTAATAGTTCCAATATCTACCAACCTACATTCATTGACTGATCGCCCTAACAAAGTTGATAATGAGATTATTTTTTTATTGCATCTATTTTCCAAAGGTCCCCCTTTGCTATCTCTAGATCAGTCGGGTAGGATATCTACAGTAGGGTTGGTTGGTTGGTCGATCTGGTGGTTGGTTAATAGTTTCAATGTCTATTGACCCATATTTCATCGATCGATCGCCCTGTAAACTTGATAATGAGATTACTTTTTATCACGTTTATCTTCCAAAGGTCCTCTTTTACTATTTCTGGACCAGTCGAATAGAAGTTCTACAGTATGGTTGGTCGGTTAACGAGATTACTTTTTATCGCATCTATTTTTCAAAGGTCCCTCTTTGCTATTTGCAGAGTAGTCGGGTAGGAGTTCCGCAGTAAGGTAAGTTGGTTGGTCGGTCAGGTGGTCTGTTAATAATTCTGACTTCTATCGTCCCGCATATCATAGACCGATCACCCTATATACTTGATAATGAGATTTATTTTTAACGTGTCTATTTTCCAAAGGTCTCTGCTTGCTATTTCTAGATCAATCGAGTAGGAGTTCCAAAGTACAGCCGGTCAGTTGGTCGGTGAGGTGGTCGATTAAAAGTTCCAACCTTTATCGACTTGCATATCATCGACCGATCGCCCTGTAACGTAATAATGAGATTAATTTTAACGCGTCTATTTTCCTAAGGTCTCCCTCTACTATTTCTGGATCAGTTGGATGACAATTCTACAGTAGAATTGGTCGGTTGGTCGGTCTAGTGGTCGGTTAGTAGTTCCAATGTCTACCGTCCTACATATCATCAACCGATAACCCTATATACTTGATAAATAGATTACATTTTATCGCGTCTATTTTTCAAAGGTCTCCCTTTGCTATTTCTAGATCAGTCGAGTAGGAGTTTTAAAGTTTTTCAAAGGTCCCCCTTACTATTTCTAGATTAGTCGGGTAGAAGTTCCACAATAGGGTTGGTCAGTTGGTCGGTCTGGTGGTCGGTTAATAGTTCAAATATCTACCGAGCCATATATCACCGACTGATCGCCTTGTAAACATGATAATAAGATTACTTTTTATCATGTCTATTTTCCAAAGGTCCCTATTGGCTATTTCTAGATCAGTCGGGTAGGAGTTCTATAGTAGGGTTGGTTTGTTGGTAGGTCTGATGGTCGGTTAATAGTTCTAATGCCTACTGACCCACATATCATCGATCGATCGCCCTGTAAACTTCATAATTATATTACTTTTTATCGCGTTTATTTTTCAAAGGTCCTCCTTTGCTATTTCTAGATAAGTCGAATATGAGTTCTATAGTGGGGTTGGTCGGTTCACGAGATTAATTTTTATCGCATCTATTTTCCAAATGTCCCATTTTGCTGTTTCTAGATCAGTCGGGTAGGTGTTCCATAGTAAGGTCAGTCGGTTGGTCGGTAAAGTGGTAGGTTAATAGTTTCAACATCTATCGACCCACATATCATCAACCGATTGGCCTATATACGTGATAATGAGATTAATTTTTAACGCGTCTACTTTCCAATGGTATCCATTTGCTACTTCTAGATCAGTCGGGTAGGAGTTCCATAGTACGGTCGGTCGGTTGGTCAGTCAGGTTCCAGAATAAATTCCACCTGCAGAGTTTACATGATAATCTTTATGAGCTCCTCAAGGGGACATCATCAACCTATGACGGACACAGATTCCTTATACAATCAACAACACACCATAGAGACAGCACTACTTCCCAACTCATCGAGTTTGTTAATTTAATTACATGTAAATCTCACTTATTGATGAATCAAAGAAATACATACTGCCCTACGTGTCGAGGTTATTGTATAGGGATTAAGAGCACGAACTTCCATAATAACTGAGATCAAGTTCTCCTATAAGTCAGTATAAGTCGAACGATCTCAAGCGGTCCTGCTCAATACACACAAGTGCACTAATGTGATTCTATAGCCAAGACAAGCTAATACCAAACGACACTACAACCATCCCGATAGAGAGTCCCCGTCTATCTCGGTTGTGAGCATTTGTTTATACTTTATAAGGAAACCAATAATATGATCTTGCGCGTGTTGTCGCACAACATATTATCTACAGTATAAATTAAGTGGACTATTGCATCGAACATATAAATAAATTATAAAATGCAATCATTTGATCATATGATTCTCATTTCAAATTAATTGTTATAACATTGTTCATACAAAAAGCTAGACTTTTAGTATATAATCCAACAGGTCAGACGGTCAGTTAATAGTTCCAACGTCTACTGACCCACATATCATCGATCGATCACCCTGTAAACTTGATAATGAGATTACTTTTTATCGCGTCATTTTCCCAAGGTCCCCCTTTGCTATTTCTATATCATTCGGATGGCAACTCTATAGTAGGATTGGTCAGTTGGACGGTCTGGTGGTTGGTTAATAGTTCCAATGTCTACCGTTTCACATATCATCCACCAATCGCCTTGAAAACATGTTAATGAGATCATATTTTATTGCGTCTATTTTTCAACAGTCTCCCTTTACTATTTCTAAATCAGTCGAGTAGGAGTTCCACAGTTTTTCCAAAAGTTTTCGCTTGCTATTTCTAGATCATTCGGGTAGGAGTTTCATAGTAGGGTTGGTCGATTAGTCGGTCTGGTGGTCGGTGAATAGTTCCAATGTCTATCGACCCACATATCATAAACGGATCACCATGTAAACTTTATATTGAGATTACTTTTTATCGCGTCTATTTTCCAAATGTCTCCCTTTGCTATTTCTAGATCAGTCGTGTAGGAGTTCTACAGTAGTGTTTGTCGGTTAACGAGATTACTTTTTATCGTGTCTATTTTCAAAAGGACCCCCTTTGCTATTGCTAGATCGGTCAGGTAGGAGTTCCATAGTAGGGTTAGTCTGTTGGTCGAACAGGTGGTCGGTTAATAATTCCATTATCTACCGACGCACATATCATCGACCGATCGCCAAGTAAATTTGATAACGAGATTAATTTTAAACGCGTCTATTTTCCAAATGTCCCCCTTTGTTATTTTTTGATCAGTCCGGCAGGATTTCAACTGTAGGGTCTGTTAGGTGGTAGGTTAATAGTTCCAACATCAACCGACCAACATATCATCGATCGATCGTCCTGTAAACTTCATAATGAGATTAATTTTTAACGCATCTATTTTCCAAAGGTCTCCGATTTCTATTTCTATATCAATCGGGTAGCTATTCTACAGTAGGGTTAGTCGGTCTGGCGGTTGGTTAATAGTTCCAATGTCTACCGACCCACATATAATTGACAGATCGCCCTATAAACTTGATAATGAGATCACATTTTATCATGTCTATTTTTCAAAGGTCTCCCTTTGCTACTTATAGATCAGTCGGGTAGGGGTTCTACAGTTTTTCCAAAGGTCCCCATTTGTTATTTCTATTTCATTAGAATAGGAATTCCACGGTAGGGTTGGAAGGTTGTTCGGTCTTGTGGTTAGTTTATAGTTCCAATGCCTACCAACCATATATCATCGACCGATTGCCCTGTAAACTTGATAATGAGATTACTTTTTATCGTTTATATTTTTCAAAGGTCCACCTTTGCTATTTCTAGATCAGTTAGGTAGGAGTTATACAATAGGGTCGGTCAGTTAACGAGATTACTTTTTATCCCGTCTATTTTCTAATGGTTTCCCTTTGCTATTTCTAGATCAGTCATGTAGGAGTTCCACAGTAGGGTCATTCAGTTGGTTGGTCAGGTGGTCGGTTAATAGTTCCAATGTCTACCGAACCACATATCATCGACCGATCACCCTGTAAACTTGATAATGAGATTAATTTTTAAGGCGTCTATTTTTCAAAGGTTATCCTTTGCTATTTTAGATCAGTCTAGTAGGAGTTCCATAGTAGGGTCGGTCGATCAGGCGGTCAGTTAATAGTTTCAACGTCTACCGACCCACATATCATCGACCGATCGCCCTGTAAACTTGATAATGAGATTACTTTTTATCGCGTCATTTTCCCAAGGTCCCCCTTTACTATTCCTAGATCAGCCGGGTAGAAGTTCTATAGTAGGACTTGCCAATTAACGAGATTAAATTTTATTGCGTCTATTTTCAAAAGGTCCCCCTTTACTATTTCTAGATCTCTCAGGTAGGAGTTCCGTTGTAGGCTTGATCAGTTGGTCGGTTAATAGTTCCAATGTCTACCGACCTATATATCATTGAACGATCGCCCTGTAAACTTGATAATTAGATTAATTTTTAACGTGTCAAAGTTTCAAAGGTCTTCCTCTGCTATTTCTATATCAGTCGGGTAGCAATTCTGTAGTAGGGTTGGTTGGTCTGTTGGTCGGTTAATAGTTCCAATGTCAATGGATCCACATATCATCGACCAATCGCACTGTAAACTTTATAATGAGATTATATTTTATCGCGTCTAGTTTCAAAAGGTCCCCCTTTTCTATTTTCAAATAAGTTGGGTAAGAGTTCTACAGTAAGGTTTGTCGGTTAACGAGATTACTTTTTATCGCTCCAATTTTTTGAAGGTCTCCTATTTCTATTTCTAGATCAGTCGGGTAGGTGTTTCACAATAAGGTCGGTCGGTCAGTTATAGTTCTATCTTCTACCGACTCATATATCATCGATCGATCGCCCTGTAAACTTGATAATGAGATTAATTTTTAACTCATCTATTATCCAAAGGTCCCCCTTCTAAATTTTTAGATCAGTCAGGTAAGAATTCCATAGTAGGGTCGGTAAGGTGGTCCGTTAATAGTTTCAATGTCTACCGACCCACATATCATCGACCGATCGCCCTGTAGACTTGATAATGAGATTAACTTTTAACGTGTCTATTTTCTAAATGCCTCCTTCTGCTATTTCTATATAAGTCGGGTAGCAATTCTATAATAGGGCTGGTCGATTGATCGGTCTGGTGGTCGGTTAATAGTTCTAATATCTATTGACCTACATATCATCGACCTATCGCCCTGTAACTTGATAATAAAATTACATTTTATCTCGTCTATTTTTCAAAGGTCCCTTTGCTATATCTAGATCAGTCGGATGGGAGTTCTACAGTTTTTCCAAAGGTCCCCTCTGCTATTTCTAGATCACTCGAGTATGAGTTCTACAATAGGGTTGGTCGGTTAACTAAATTATATTTTATCGCGTCTATTTTCCAAATATCCCTCTTTGCTATTTTTAGATCAGTTGAGTTGAAGTTCTATAGTAGGGTCGGTCGGTCGGTCGGTTTGGTGGTTGGTTAATAGTTCCAACGTCTACCGTCCCACATATCATTGACTGATCGCCTTGTAAACTCGATAATAAGATTAATTTTTAACGCGTCTATTTTCCTATGGTCCCTCTTAGCTATTTCTAGATCAGTCAGGTTATAGTTCTATAGTAGGGTTAGTCGGTTGGTCGGTCTGGTGGTCGATTAATAGTTCCAATGTCTATCGACCAACATATCATCGACCAATCACACTGTAAACTGGATAATGAGATTAAATTTTAACGCGTCTATTTTCCAAAAATCCCCCTTTGTTATTTCTAAATCACTCGGGTAGGTGTTCCACAATAAGGTCGATCGGTTGGTCGGTCAGGCGGTTAGTTAATGGTTCCAATGTCTACCACCCCACATATCATCGACCGATCGCCCTGTAAACTTGATAATGAGATTAATTTTTAATGCGTCTATTTTTCAAAGGTCCCTTTTTGCTATTTCTGGATTAGTCGGGTAGTCGTTCTACAGTAGGGTTAGTCTGGTGGTCGGTTAATAGTTCCATTGTCTATCGACCCACATATCATCAATCAATCACACTATAAACTTGATAATGAGATTACATTTTATCGCGTCTATTTTACAAAGGTCCCCTTTACTATTTGTAGATCAGTCAGGTTTTACAAATGTCCCCCTTTGCTATTTCTAGATCCGTCGGGTTAGAGTTCCGCATAGGGATGGTCGGTTGGTCGGTCTGGTGGTTGGTTAATAGTTCCAATGTCTACTGACCCACATATCATCGACACAGCTAAACAACCCTTATTGCGGCTGAATTTTTTTCCTTGATCCAAATACGTATGAAAAATGATAAAAATCCATCTCGATGTAGTTATTATTTGGGTTTAAATCCTGAAAATTAATAATGTTGTTTTGATCAATATGAGCAGTTGATGAATTAGAAAAACTAATACTTCCTCCGTCCCAAAATTTTTTGCACACTTCCTTTGTAAATTACAAAGGAAGTGTGCAAAAAAATTTGTGACGGAGAGAGTATTTATGAAAGGACTTCTTTCTTTTTGAGAGTGATCCTAAGAGATGCAAGGCTCCTTGGTTTCTTGACTTTAATGTAGTTATTTATTCAAGAAAAATGCATTTAAAAATAATTATGAATGCATCTAAAGTGATTTAAAAAAATCCATGAAAAAGACAAAAGGTTATCATACTTGATTTTCCACTAAAATAAGCAGGCAAATATACAAAACATAAGTTATTGCAACATTATATTAATCGAAGAATGAAACAATGCATTGAAGACAAGACGAAAATGTGTTCCAATAATGTAAGCAAAACTAAAAAGCAAGTGGAAAATGGTTCAGCCCTGTAAAATATGTAAGGTAAAGATAACCCACAAACACATAAAGCTAATATATTATATAAACATAACTTCATAGCAGGAGATTTTCGCCACAACAAAAGATTCGATTTTCTCTCTAAACAATTCAGAAAATACTCACCCTCTTCACTAGATTTCATAATTTATACATGCTGTTCAATTCATTTCAGCGAACAACTGCACTCAACTTAATAAATGAACTACAACAATTTCAATCAAACCATACACATTTTGGAGAAAAAGTACAATTAACTGCATTGAACATACAAGCAACCCATCCCCATCTAATTTTTCAAATGATTCAGCTTCTAAATGATAGCTTAATATAATTTGAAACATTAAACTCTTAAATAAAATGTAGAAATTTATAGAATAGGCTGTTTATAGTAGAATGTGACTATTGAAAATTTAATACCTTTTTTTCCGAGTAGTTTACACTCTAGTCTCTAGCTACTAATTAGTATAAATTGTGGATATCTACGTCAACAGCTCCTCTTTCAAAAGTTTTTATTTTATTTTTTCCTACAAGTATGTTGATGTTTATGTTAGCTTAATATCCAACTAGAGTAAAAATTAGATAAATCCTCCATCAACTTGGAGATTATGTTTCTTAATTTACAAATTAATATTCTACCTGAGATGAGTGTTGCTGTACAAACTCTGTATGACCTTTTCCAAATAAGTTCCATGTGCTGGCAACGATAGCTATACCCGGTTTAAAAGACATCTATGATAATCTGGCTAAATTCACATATTATATCAGCATATTTGTTGTCTCCTAAGATAAATAAACATATGATTTCTTCATTACATATTATTCTATGTACTTGCTCTTTATCAACTACACTAGCTATTACAGGTGAGAGATAATTGATCTTATAAAATCTTTTGCTTCATTCTCAGAATTGAAACTTGGCTTTAAGTCCTGTTTATTATAATTATTATGTATTTTCCTTTTACCTTTAAAAAAAGAGTAATAGAAATAAAAATTAGGTCCTACTCTTAACTTGGTACCTCCAATGTTGTTTTTCTCTAGGTGCATTAAATTGTCATTAGAAGCTCATCAGCATTGTAATGAAAATAAATAGGAAAATAGAAGTAAACCTGATATTAACATCATTGAATCTTCCATTTCCTTTGCAGAATCTAGAAACCTCTCCATTTGACCATGATAGGATTCTCATCCGCCAAATTACGTAATATTCAAATAACCTATACCATGAGAAATAATTGCGTCAATATTCAAGAAAAGTCACTGTACAATGAAACAAAGTCAGTCACCTTTCAAAAAATATTAATAATTGACTCAACAAGAAAAGTTAAAATGCTAAGTTTGATCAGGAACAAATGGTAGAAAGTAGCACTAAAAGTTAGGACAAAGAAACACAATTATAGGCAATTAGCAAGACAATAATTAGAGAAAGTAAAATATTTTATAAGTTACAGAGGAACTGTTTATCCTTGATGACCTAGCCAGACTAACACTTCCATCATATTTGTATTTAGCTGATGTTTAGTTGCTTTCTCAAAATGTGCAATTTTTAGCGGACACCATAGAACTACACTTGAGCCATCTGTTCCAAATCAACAATTTAAATTAGGATTAGGGAACACGATAATGTGAATAATACTATTTAAAACTTATTATTGTAAGTATAAGTGGAACATCCTTTTCTGTTACTTTCCAACCAAATTATGAATTAGGTACAAAAAACCAAACTTCCATCTATATTTAAGTCGCCTAGCTTTACCTTAATGAAGATTTTTCTAAATTTTCAATTGTCTAGCTAAATTGCAATTAGATATGAAAATTAAAATAGATTTGAATTGACAAAAAATTATAAAACAAGTAAAGAGACAGTTAAACGGTCAGTAAGAAGCAACAAAAAAGGAAACCAAAACACAGCAACATAACAGGCAGTTCTTTATCTCTAGATATCAGACCAAATACTTGCAGTCCAAATATTCAAGGTAAGTTAAAAGCTAAAACTAACGAATTATGTTCAGTCACATTTACAAAATAATAAAAAAAAAATTCAACATTTACGAAACTACTAGATTTCAGCAAGTAGAGTGGAGAAAGAGATAAACATAATCTCAGAATCATACTGACAAAAATTCTTGTTTTTAAACTAAAGTAAAGTGCATGCTTGTATTTACTGTTGGCTGAAACATAAATACTTTCTCAATAGTCAATAGTGTAATGATAAAAATGTAATCTAAATTAAAATGTTGTATTACTCTCGAGCTAATCCAACTCATCTACGATTGCCAACATACAAAATATCAAAATATTGAAATGAATTACAACCAGAATTTATTCAAATCTATTCTCTAGATGAACTAACAGGGAATAGCAAAGATACAGAAGCCAATAAATTAATCAGTATATGCCTCAAATGAATCACAGATTTTAAATACGTGGACAAAATAACATATATTAAACAGAAGAAACTCATTGGGCGAAAAATAATAAGCCTAGTGCATTATCTAAAACCAACCCTGAATCCACCAGTTCGATCTCGCTTGAAACAACGTATCCTTACTTAAAGACATTCTTCACCCAAGAAATGGAATAAAATTTTCATACATTTTGGAAACTCTCAGATTATTTTGTTCCACGATAATTGCTAGTCAAATATGGGAATTCTACCAATTTTTAAATGTCAAATTAGTACAAAATATTTGTTAAATTCACACTCAAAGCGAAGAGAATAGGAGATATAGACGAGGAATAAAAGATTTTCTTGAATAAAGAACCATTTGGTGGAATTGTTATAATGTGAGAGACGTCCATTATAGCGTTGGGGACACCTTTGGAGGGATGTCCATGAAAGCGCCAAGAGACGTCCTTGACTTCGGAATCGATTGATGTTCAGTGGAGATTGAATATATTTGTGTACAAATACTTAAATAATTTCTCATCTCTTAGCGGCGAGCAGTTTATGGCCACTATCATCATCAATTTGAGAAATAAACGAGCAAATGAGCAATATAACAAATATCAAATATAATTTAGGGAAAAGCACTTCTACTGTGCCTTTTACCCCCAACAAATGACACCACACGAAGCTTATTATTCATGTACGCTACAATTAGGTCTTGTTTGATTTTGGCGGAAATTTTCAAGTTTGGCGCTTTTCCTTTTCACTTTGCCGGTGATTCTGCTTTTTGTCCAATAATATTTAGTTGCTTCTTGGTTATTTTTTCGAACTTATTAATATTATCATTTAAAAATATGAAATTTCTTTCAAAATACTGAATGTTGTGTTGTTGTGTTTAAATTTTTTCGTATGTTTTTTATTCTAAATACGTTACACTTCAATTGAGTTATTCTATGATAAATAGTTAAATAAATATTTGAAATTTAATTAATCACCATCTCAAAAAGAAATGGAAAAATAATATTTAAAAAATTAATACTATTTAATAAGAAAAATTAATTGGGAGTAAATAAGAAAAATTAAAAAAAAATTAAAAATTAATAATTAAAACAATCGACATTAGCTTAGGAAACGTCACGAAAGTAATAAAAAACTCTGCTATAGTAACTAGTACGAAGCCCGCGTAACATGCAGAAAATTCGAATTTTTTTAAGGAATCAGCTATTCGTATATTCAAATTTGCTAAACGTATTAAAAAATAATTAAATTAAAATACTCCCTCCGTCCGCCACAATGGGTGCCATTTTCTTTTTGGCACGTGGATTATGGAGTATTATTTATTGTGTAGTGGGTAATTGGATTAGTGGAGGTATGAGTCCCATTTTTTAGTTGTATTAGTGGGTGTGTGTATGACCCATATATGTAAAAAAGAAAATGAGACCCTTGGGGGCGGATGCCCAAAATGGAAAAATGTGACTCTTTGGAGCAGACGGAGGGAGTATTCAAAATTAATAAGATATAAATATTCTTATAATTAAGATTTTATATTGTGTTCGATTATAGTACCCGAAAGATGTATTCAATTTCATATTGTATTCGGTTGTAATACCCGAACAATATAGTGTATTTGGTTGGAGATGCGAAAGATGTATTCGGTTGAGAAATTTAATGGTCCTTGAGGGATAGTGATAAACCATTCACGAAAAGAGTAGACAACTTGAAGTTGCCAGCTGGCTACCAACCTCCCAAGTTCCAACAATTTGATGGCAAGGGAAACCCAAGGCAGCACATAGTACATTTCATTAAGACTTGCCATGATGCTGGTACTTATGGAGACCATATGGTGAGGCAGTTTGTTCGCTCTCTCAAAGGAAATGCCTTTGATTGGTATATCGACTTGCAAGCTGAATCCATTGATAGTTGGGCACAAATGGAGCATGAGTTCCTTAACCATTTCTATAGCACAAGGAGAACCATTAGCATGACTGAGCTAACTAATACTCGTCAATTGAAAGAAGAACCTGTAATTGATTATATCAATCGATGGAGGAATTTGAGTTTAAACTGCAAGGACCGATTATTTGAAGAGTCCGCTGTTGAAATGTGTATCCAAGGGATGGAATGGAATCTCCTTTATATACTCAAAGGAATTCAACCTAAAATTTTCGAAGAGTTGGCTACTAGGGCCCATGACATGGAATTAAGCCTGGCTGCTAGTGGAATCAAACATTCACCAATGTTGGATTCCTACATGTTCAAAGATAAACAAGATTTCAAAAAAGGGGGCAAGCCCTATGCTAGAAATTCCAACAAAGAATCAATGGGCACAATACTATGACGGTCAAAATTCAAAAGAATGGAGATGATAAGAAAGATAAAGGTAAACAAGTTACCCAAGAATGGGGGCAAAGAAGGTTAACTCTGAAAGAGATGCAAGAAAAGGAGTATCCATTTCTGAACTCAGATATTTCTGGCATATTTGATGATCTAATAAAAAATAAACTCCTCGAACTGCCTGAGACGAAGCGTCCAGAGGAAGCTGGCCGAACTAATGACCCAAAATACTGCAAGTATCATAGGTTGGTGGGTCATCCAATTCATGATTGTTTCGTTCTTAAGGAAAAGATCATGCAGCTTGGCCAAGGAAGAAAAAATCGTGTTAGAAGATGAAGCAGCCACGAACTTTATTTCTATAAAGGAAAGTCATGAGGAAAGATCATGTAAAGTTGAAAACGAGGACAATGAAAGTGAACAATCTGAAACTAAGGGTAAAGCTTACTCCATGAAGGCGACCTTCACAGATGAGGATATGTTGCTGGGTTCGCAATCTCACAATCGACCACTATTTGTGAATGGCTATACTAAAGAGGTGCGAGTGAATCGCATACTTGTTGATGGAGATTCGGCGGTGAATATTCTATCTCTAAGGATGTTAAAAAGTTAGAAATACCGGTGGATGAACTCAATCATAGCCGATTGATGATTCAAGGGTTCAACCATGAGGAGCAAAGAACTCTCGGCACAATAGTTCTTGATTTGCTAATTGATGAGATGAAATCCACAGTCCTCTTCCATGTTATTGATGCAAAAACTTTGTACAATATGCTTTTGGGGCGCCCATGGCTACATGAGAATGGTGGGATTCCTTCCACATTACACCAGTGCTTCAAATATAGTGAAGGTGACAATGTGAAAAGGGTGTTCGGCGACGATAAGCTGTTTACTGAAGTTGAAGCTTACTTTGCAGATGCTAAATATTTCTTCAAGAGTACAAAGGAAGTAAAGCGTGAAGAAGCCCCAGTGCAAGATAATGGGAGCAATAAACAAATAAAGGATGAGGAAGGTAGTACATCATCTGACATTCTCAAGGAGAACAAAGGCAAAGAACTTGAGACCTCGGAAGAGTTAACGTTGCCTTTAACAAAAATTGATGCTAGTAAGCCTTCTTCTCCACCACTCAAGGGATTCATACATCCTGTAGAAAGAGCTAAGACAGAACACGGTGAAGTGTTTGAAACCAAAATTGCCAAGTTATATAGTCCACAAGCTTATAAACTCCTTATGAAGCCTGGTTACGAATCGAAAGAAAAGTTGATAACGGGTAAGTTACATCAAGAGACCATTAATCGACCAGAACATTGGCTCAATGCTACTCAGAAAATGGTGAAAAGCAGTGGCCATACTATCAAGAATGCTAAGTCAGGTTTGGGATATGTCCCTCAAAAGCCAATCCGTATTGCAATTAGAAGAGCAAGTACAAATTATATCACTGAGGGAGAAGCTTCATCCATTGATGATAATTTTTATGAAAGCGGTAGAGAAATCAACAGAATCTCTGTCTTTGAAAGACTTGGGAGTGTTTTCGAAAGGCTTGGACCTTATGAAAGAAGCAAGTATGAGAGGCTAAATAATATCAATTCTCCTACCTTCAAGAAGCTTCAAAGTCGAATTCCTTCTCGCATGAAGCGGCGAAATATCTTGACTGTCTCATGTGGAAGAGTGTTGAGAGCTAAGATGCAAACAATCATCTTTACTAAAGATGATGGTGATGATGATAGAGAAAGTGTAGCTTCTACCAACCACATCATTGCTCTTGATGATTCTCACATGGAGGAGGTAGATGCTGAAGATGCCCCTCCACATTTGAAGAAGGAGTGAAAGCCACTATTGATGAATTGAAAGAAATCAACTTAGGTGATGAAAAGGATCCACGTCCTACCTACATAAGTGCTCTACTAAACGTTGAGGAAGAAGAGAAGTATATTAGCATTTTGCGAGAATTCAGAGACGTTTTTACATGGTCAATTAAAGAAATACTAGGTTTGGATCCGAAAATCGCAGTGCCAATTGTCCATTAAAAAGGGAACTCGATCAGTAAAGCAAATGCAGCGTTAATTTTGACCAGAATTGATTCCTTTGATTGAGGACGAGGTTAATAAGCTTCTTGAAATAGGCAAGATCCGAGAAGTCAAATATCCTACATGGATTTCTAACATTGTGCCGGTGAGAAAGAAGAATGGGCAGCTCAGAGTATGTGTTGATTTCCGAGATTTGAACATGGCATGTCCGAAAGATGACTTTCCACTGCCAATTGCTGAACTCATGATTGATGCAACAACGGGGTATGAGGTCCTTTCATTTATGAATGGGTCATCTGGCTACAATCAAATTGGTTTGGCTCCTGAGGATCAAGAGAAGACAGCCTTTCGTACTCCGAAAGGAATATATTGCTACAATGTCATGCCATTTGGCTTGAAGAATGCTGGTGCCACTTATCAGCGAGCCATGCAAAAGATATTCGATGACATGCTGCATAAAATTGTTGAGTGCTATGTTGATGATATTGTGGTGAAATCAAAGGAAAAGAAAGGTCATCTCCATGATTTAAGGCGAGTGTTTGAATGATTAAGAGAGCACCAACTTAAAATGAATCCACTCAAGTGTGCATTTGGAGTTTTATCCGGGAAATTTCTTGGGTTTATTATTCGCCATCGAGGAATCGAGATTGAGAAAGCAAAGATTGACACAATCATGAAGATGCATGTGCCTCAGAACATACATGAGCTCAAGAGTTTGCAAGGAAAGTTGGCATACTTGAGAAGATTCATATCAAACTTGGCTGGTCGATGCCAACCATTTAGTCATCTCATGAAGAAAGGCAGCATATTCGAATGGGATTGAGCATTAAAGAATACTTGATGAAGGCACCAGTGTTGGGTGCACCAATATCGGGACGCCCCTTAATCCTTTATCTAGCTGCTCAAGAGCGTTCTGTTGGAGCTTTACTTGCACAAGAAAATGATGATGGTAAAGAAAGAGCTCTATACTACCTAAGTAGAACCATGACTCCAAACGAGTTGAAGTATTCACCCATTGAGAAAATATGCTTATCTCTTATCTTCGTGACTCAAAAGTTGAAGCATTACATTCAAGCTCATACAGTCCGCTTGGTTTCGAAAGCCAACCCACTAAAGTTTGTCATGTCAAACCCAGTGCTTTCTGATAGGCTTGCAAGATGGTATCTCCAACTTCAACAGTTCGAGATCGTGTACGTCCCCCAAAAGGCCGTAAAAGGACAAGTATTGGCAGATTTTTTAGCTGATCACCCAATGCCTGCTGATTGGGAACTATCTGATGAATTCCGAGATGAAGATGCTTTCGCTGTGGAAGTAGCTTCTCCTTGGAAGATGTATTTCGATGGAGCATCTCATAGAGAAGGAGCCGGTGTGGGAATTGTATTTATAACATCCAGTGGTGAAGTTTTACCCTTCTCATTTTCCTTAACAGAAAATTTTTACAACAATGTGGCTGAGTATCAAGCACTCATACTTGGTTTAGAGATGGCTGTCGATATAAAGCAGCTACACCTTAGGGTGTATGGTGATTTGCTATTGGTGATAAATCAGCTCCTTGGAGTGTACGAAGTGAAAAAGCCTGAGTTACTCCCGTACCACAAGTATGCTCAGAAGCTTATGTGTTATCTTGGTGATGTTGACATTAAACATCTGTCTAGAGGAGAGAATAAGCAAGCTAACGCCCTTGCTAAGTTAGCATCAACTATAGCTATGCCAGAAACACAAATTCAAATACTAGTGTGTAGTAGTTGGGTTGTACCACCAATCTTTGAAGATGATTATGAAGAAGTCGAAAATCATGTGGTGGAGGTTTTCGAAATTGAAGAAGAAGATTGGCGCCAACCACTTGTGGATTATTTGAAATATGATAAGTTGCCTAAAGATCCACGACAAAGGGTTGATATTCGGCGTCGGGTACCTCGCTTCATCTATTTCAAGGGTACACTTTATAGAAGATCATTTGATGGAATCTTCTTGAGATGCTTGGGTAAGGAAGAAGCTATTTAAGCGATGGAGGAGGCTCACTCTGGAATTTGCGGTGCTCATCAATTTGGGCTAAAGTTACATTTCAGGATAAAAAGAATGGACTACTATTGGCCAATAATGGTGAAAGATTGCATGGATTATGCACAAAGATGTCAAGTTTGCCAATTCCATGGAAATTTGATTCATCAGCCTCTAAAGCCTTTGCATCCGATAGTTGCTTCATGGACTTTTGATGCTTGGGGTTTAGATGTGGTGGGGCCGCTCACCAAATCTTCTGGTGGTAATCTCTACATTCTTGCTGCAACTGATTACTTTTCAAAGTGGGCCGAAGCTGTACCTCTAAGGTAAGTGAAGAAAGAAAATATTGCAGATTTCATTTGGATCAACATCAATTATAGATACGGTGTTCCGCGCTATATCATCACTGATAATGGAAAGCAGTTCAACAACAGTTAGATTGACAAGTTGTGTGAGAAGTTTGATTTCAAGCAAAGGAAGTCATCAATGTACAACGCAGTCATCAATGAAGGAAATATGCATCATGGCGAAGGAAATGAGCATCAAGATGAAGGAAAAGAGCATCATGATGATTGAAATATGCATCGTGATGTAGCAAATGAGCATTATGATGAAGGAAAATATGCATCATGATGAAGGAAATGAGCATCATCATACAGGAAATGAGCATCATGATGATGGGAATATGCATCGTGATGTAGGAAATGAGCATTTTGATGAAGGAAAATATGCATCATGATGAAGGAAATTAGGTCATGATATAGGAAATGAGCATCATGATGAAGGAAACATGCATCATGATGATAGAAATGAGCATCATGATGGAGGAAATAAGTATCAGGATGAAGGATTTATGCATCATGATGGCGGAAATAAGAATTATGATGAAGGAAATGAGCATCATGATGAAGGAAATACGCATCATGATAAAGGAAATGAGCATCATTTTGAAGAAAATTTGCATCATGATGAAGGAAATTATCATCATGATGTTGGAAATGAACATAGAGATGAAGGAAATATGAAGCATGATGTAAGAAATGAGCATCATAATGAAGGAAATATGCATCGTAATGAATGAGCATCATGATGAAGGAAATTAAGATCATGGTTATGGAAATAAGTATCATCGTGAAGAAAACATGCATTATGATGAAGGAAAAGAGCATATTGATGTAAAAAATGAGCATCACAATGAAGGAAATATCACCATGATGAAGAAAATATGTATCATGATGTAGGAAATGAGCATCATGATTAAGGAAATATGTATCACAATGAATGAAATAAGCCTCGCGATTAAAGGAAATGACCATAATGACTTAGGAAATGATAAACATGATGAAGAAAATATATATTATGATGAAAGAAATGAGCATCATGAAGAAGGAAATGAGCATCATAATACAGGAAATGAGCATCATGAATAAGGAAATGTCCATCATGATGAAAGAAATATGCATTATGATGAAGTATATTAGCATCATGATCATGTAAATGATTACATGATGAAGGAAATATGCATCTTGGCGAAGGAACTGAGCATCAAGATGAAGGAAAAGTGCATCATGATGATTGAAATATGCATCGTGATGTAGGAAATAAGCATTATGATGAAGGAAAATATGCATCATGATGAAGGAAATGAGCATCATGATGATGGAAATATGCATCGTGACGTAGAAAATGAGCATTATGATGAAAGAAAATATGCATCATGATGAAGGAAATTAGGTCATGATATAGGAAATGAGCATCATGATGAAGGAAACATGCATCATGATAATAGAAATGAGCATCATGATAAGGAAATAAATATACGAAGAAGGATTTATGCATCATGATGATGGAAATAAGAATTATGACGAAGGAAATGGGCATCATGATGAAGGAAATACGCATCATGATAAAGAAAATGAGCATCATTAAGAAGAAAATTTGCATCATGATGAAGGAAATGATCATCATGATGATGGAAATGAACATAGAGATGAAGGAAGTATGAAGCATTATGTAAGAAATGAGCATCATGATGAAGGCAATATGCATCGTAATAAATGAAATGAGCATCATGATGTAGTGAATGAGCAACATGATGAAGTAAATATGCATCATGATGAAGGAAATTAACATCATGGTGATAGAAAGGAGGATCATCATCAAGAAAACATGCATCATGATGAAGGAAAAGATCATATTGATGTAAGAAATGAGCACCACGATGAAAGGAAATATGTATCATGATAGAGGAAATGAGCATCATGATTAAGGAATTATGTATCACGATGAATGAAATAAGCATCATGATTAAACGAAATTACCGTAATGACTTAGGAAGTGATAATCATGATGAAGGAAATATACATTATGATGAAAGAAATTAGCATCATGAAGAAGGAAATGAGCATCATAATGTAGGAAATGAGCATCATGAAGAAGGAAATGAGCATCATGATGAAGGAAATACGCATCATGATGAAGTATATTAGCATCATGATGATGTAAATGATTACATGATGAAGGAAATATGCATCATGTCGAAGGAAATGAGCATCAAGATGAAGGAAAAGAGCATCATGATGATTGAAATATGCATCGTGATGTAGCATATGAGCATTATGATGAAGGAAAATATGAATCATGATGAAGGAAATGAGCATCGTAATACAGGAAATGAGCATCATGATGATGGAATATGCATCGTGATGTAGGAAATGAGCATTATGATGAAGGAAAATATGCATCATGATGAAGGAAAATATGCATTATGATGATGGAAATGGGCATCATGATGATGGGAATATGCATCATGTCGTAGGAAATGAGCATTATGATGAAGGAAAATATGCATCATGATGAAGGAAATTAGGTCATGATATAGGAAATGAGCATCATTATGAAGGAAACCTGCATCATGATGATAGAAATGAGCATCATGATGAAGGAAATAAGTATCATGATGAAGGATTTATGCATCATGATGATGGAAATAAGAATTATGATGAAGGAAATGAGCATAATGATAAAGGAAATGAGCATCATTATGAAAAAAATTTGCATCAAGATGAAGGAAATGATCATCTTGATGTTGGAAATGAACATAGAGATGAAGGAAATATGAAGCATGACGTAAGAAATGAGCATCATGATGAAGGAAATATGCATCGTAATGGATGAAATGAGCATCATGATGTAGTGAATGAGCATCATGATGAAGTAAATACGCATCATGATGAAGGAAATTAACATCATGGTTATGGAAATAAGGATCATCGTGAAGAAAACATGCATCATGATGAAGGAAAAGGGCATATTGATGTAAAAAATGAGCATCACGATGAAGGAAATATACCATGATGAAGAAAATATGTATCATGACGTAGGAAATGAGCATCATGATTAAAGAAATATGTATCACGATGAATGAAATAAGTCTCGTGATTAAAGGAAATGACCATAATGACTTAGAAAATGATAATATGATGAAGAAAATATACATTATGATGAAAGAAATGAGCATCATGAAGAAGGAAATGAGCATCATGAAGAAGGAAATGTCCATCATGATGAAAGAAATACGCATCATGATGAAGTATATTTGAGTCATGATCAAGTAAATGATTACATGATGAAGGAAATATGCATAATGGCGAAGGAAATGAGCATCAAGATGAAGGAAAAGGGCATCATGATGATTGAAATATGCATCGTGATGAAAGAAATGAGCATCATGATACAGGAAATGAACATAATGATGATGGAAATATGCATCGTGACGTAGGAAATGAGCATTATGATGTAAGAAAATATGCATCATGATGAAGAAAATTAGGTCATGATATAGGAAATGGCATCATGATGAAGGAAACATGCATCATGATAATAGAAATGAGCATCATGATAAGGAAATAAGCATCACGATATAGGATTTATGCATCATGATGATGGAAATAAGAATTATGACGAAGGAAATGGACATCATGATGAAGGAAATACGCATCATGATAAAGAAAGGAGCATCATTATGAAGAAAATTTGCATCATGATGAAGGAAATGATCATCATGACGTTGGAAATGAACATAGAGATGAAGGAAATATGAAGCATGATGTAAGAAATGAGCATCATAATGAAGGCAATATGCATCGTAATGAATGAAATGAGCATCATGATGTAGTGAATGAGCAACATGATGAAGTAAATACGCATCATGATGAAGGAAATTAACATCATGGTGATAGAAAGGAGGATCATCATTAAGAAAACATGCATCATGAAGAAGGAAAAGATCATATTGATGTAAGAAATGAGCATCACGATGAAAGGAAATATGTATCTTGATGTAGGAAATGAGCATCATGATTAAGGAAATATGTATCACGATGAATGAAATAAGCATCATGATTAAAGGAAATGACCGTAATCAATTAAGAAATGATAATCATGATGAAGGAAATATACATTATGATGAAAGAAATTAGCATCATGAAGAAGAAAATGAGCATCATAATGTAGGAAATGAGCATCATGAAGAAGGAAATGAGCATCATGATGAAGGAAATACGCATCATGATGAAGTATATTAGCATCATGATGATGTAAATGATTACATGATGAAGGAAATATGCATCATGTCGAAGGAAATGAGCATCAAGATGAAGGAAAAAAGCATCATGATGATTGAAATATGCATCGTGATGTAGCATATGAGCATTATGATGAAGGAAAATATACATCATGATGAAGGAAATGAGCATCGTAATACAGGAAATGAGCATTATGATGATGGAATATGCATCGTGATGTAGTAAATGAGCATTATGATGAAGGAAAATATGCATCATGATGAAGGAAATTAGGTCATGATATAGGAAATAAGCATCATTATGAAGGAAACCTGCATCAGGATGATAGAAATGAGCATCATGATGAAGGAAATAAGTATCATGATGAAGGATTTATGCATCATGATGATGGAAATAAGAATTATGATGAAGGAAATGAGCATAATGATGAAGGAAATACGGATCATGATAAAGGAAATGAGCATCATTATGAAGAAAATTTGCATCATGATGAAGGAAATGATCATAATGATGTTGGAAATGAACATAGAGATGAAGGAAATATGAAGCACGATGTAAGAAATGAGCATCATGATGAAGGAAATATGCATCGTAATGGATGAAATGAGCATCATGATGTAGTGAATGAGCATCATGATGAAGTAAATACGCATCATGATGAAGGAAATTAAGATCATGGTTATGGAAATAAGGATCTTCTTGAAGAAAACATGCATCATGATGAAGGAAAAGAGCATATTGATGTAAAAAATGAGCGTCACGATGAAGGAAATATACCATGATGAAGAAAATATGTATCATGACGTAGGAAATGAGCATCATGATTAAAAAAATATGTATCACGATGAATGAAATAAGCCTCGTAATTAAAGGAAATGACCATAATGACTTAGAAAATGATAATCATGATGAAGAAAATGTACATTATGATGAAAGAAATGAGCATCATGATGAAGGAAATGAGCATCATGAAGAAGGAAATGTACATCATGATGAAAGAAATACGCATCATGATGAAGTATATTAGCGTCATGATCAAGTAAATGATTACATGATGAAGGAAATATGCATCATGGCGAAGGAAATGAGCATCAAGATGAAGGAAAAGTGCATCATGATGATTGAAATATGCATCGTGATGAAGGAAATGAGCATCATGATACAGGAAATGAGCATCATTATGATGGAAATATGCATCGTGACGTAGGAAATGAGCATTATGATGAAAGAAAATATGCATCATGATGAAGAAAATTAGGTCATGATATAGGAAATGAGCATCATGATGAAGGAAACATGCATCATGATAATAGAAATGAGCATCATGATAAGGAAATAAGTATCACGATGAAGGATTTATGCATCATGATGATGGAAATAAGAATTATGACGAAGGAAATGGGCATCATGATGAAGGAAATAGGCATCATGATAAATAAATGAACATCATTATGAAGAAAATTTGCATCATGATGAAGGAAATGATCATCATGATGTTGGAAATGAACATAGAGATGAAGGAAATATGAAGCATGATGTAAGAAATGAGCATTATGATGAAGGCAATATGCATCGTAATGAATGAAATGAGCTTCATGATGTAGTGAATGATCAACATGATGAAGTAAATACGCATCATGATGAAGGAAATTAACATCATGATGATTAGAAATGAGGATCATCATTAAGAAAACATGCATCATGGTGAAGGAAAAGATCATATTGATGTAAGAAATGAGCATCACTATAAAAGGAAATATATAATATCTTAGTTCAACTAGATTTTTTTTAGAAAGCCCAAAACCTATTTATTTATTTTTATAGCCCAAAAGGCCAGCCCAATTAAGCCCAACTAGATTTTTTTTAGAAAGCCCAAAACCTATTTATTTATTTTTATAGCCCAAAAGGCCAGCCCAATTAAGCCCAACTAGATTTTTTTTAGAAAGCCCAAACTTATTTATTTATTTATTTTGTGGCCCAAAGTTTCAGCCCACTTAAATGGCCTGATATATAATTAGTAAGACTAAAGTTAAAAAAAAAGAGAGAAGAACGGGAGAAGAAAAGCAAAAGAGGGGAAAGAAAAGAGTGAAGAGGAGAAACCCTTGTTGATCAAATTCTCCCTTACAACCCTCATCCTAGGTGGTTTCTAAGTGGTTTTGAGGTAAGTGGTGAGTGAATTAAGCTTCCTTCTTCCATGATTTTGTAATGTTGTGGGTTTTTCTTTTTGGTATGTGGGTAATTTGCAGACTGTTCAAACTGATTTTGACATAACAATTGCCCTCGAAAGTTTGCAAACTTAATTTCTGTACGTAGCTGAACTCGTTAGCTTTCCGTAGCCACTTGAAACGCCTCAATCCGATTATTCTACAATTAGTTATGATTTTTCTCGTAAACTGCCGCTAGCTGGAAAATTTCAGAATTTTTATGTCGAATTCAAACTTATTTTCTATCGTTTCGTTTAGTTAATGTATTGAAACGGGTTATGTGGGATTGGGAACTGATGTTAAGGAGTTACATACCATTTTTATTTAATATCGACTCGTTCGAACTCGATTAGGATTTGTTTTTAGCAATGAAAGGGATGTTACCGCTAATAGTTAGTTATATTTAATTTGTCTTTAATTGCTCATCTCCTTTCTAGGTAAAGAACCATCGACGAAGGGCAAGAGACCGACTTCAGATTCCAGAGAGAGTTAATCACTTCCTTGTGAGTTGATAATTCGGGAACGCCTTCTCTTGTGGAAAGTGTGGACCCTCGATAAATGTGCATTTATTTTAGTTTTAGTTAATTGATAAGAAAATTATTTGGTATTGTGTTATGTGGTAAAGAGCCTGATTGGCTCGATCGCTCTGGTTAGAGTCCTGTTAGCCATTTTATGAGTATTATTGATTTTAACTTATGTTGAAGAGCCTTGCCGGCTCGATATCTGATAGCATTTATTGTGAATTATTTGAGAATTGATATCTGGTTATTCTTGTGTCAATTAAGACTCTAACTTGAGTCGTTATTCATCTTATGATGCATATTCATATGTATGTCTGGTACCATGGTTAAGTAGCCCGAATTGGTCACGGTTCGTGTGAGTTGGAGCGACATTGATTAAGTAGCCCGAATTGTCGCGGTTCGGGTGAGTTAGAGTGACAACCAAGTTGCCCGTTGCTTGGCAAACCCGGGTGAGTTTGATCTAACGGGGCACCTGTCCATTTGCCAAATACTGATACTCTGGAGGGTGATCGTTAGATGGATCAGTCTATTATAAGCTCAGTCAACGTCACCGGTGTGGGACATGCATGTCATATATGTTTATATGTTTGATCATTTCAAGTATTCACGTCGATATTGAATTGTGAACTTTAACACTTGGCGTGTTGAGAAAGAATATTAATGTGCATTTTATCTAGAGTAACGGTGATGGGCTTGGATTGTCTCTCGACGGAGACCTCAGTTCGAGGAGGATATTGACTACCCACGCGTCTTTTATGTGATAACATGTTGTTTGAACTAATTGTGTTATTCGTAAATGTGCACTAAGGTTTTTATTTTCATTAATATGTATACTGAGTGAGAAATAGTTATTGTGGGACGAAATGTTAGATTTTATGTTATGAACCGCGAGTGGGAATACATGCTTCGTATAAGGGTCGGGGTGACAGGCTTATCACCTCACTGAGCTAGTGGTTTTGCTCACCCCCCATCATTCTTTCCTTTTCAGGCTGTTAATATCGTTTTGGTTGGAGGTTTTCCTATCGTTTGCTCGTCATCCAATCCGTGTTTTGGGTACTTTCTCTTTTATGTAAATTGACGGATTCATTGGCGAGATTGTATAGTTTATATTTGGTGACCCCCCTTGATGTTCTTTTTGTACCTTCGCGATGTTATATCGTTCATGTATATTTTCTTTAAACTAAGTTATATCGTTGTATTTTGTACCTTTGTAAATCCTTGTTGATACTTTATGAGATGATGTCCTCGGGTTGTACCCATTGTTATCAGTTGTTTAGTTCTACAGGTACTTGATAGCAAGCCTTACGTTTTCTATAAACTTTGTGGAGTGGAGTGCACCCATTTCGCGAAATTTATGATTAACGTGGCGGTTTTCGCGTTCTGTCTGGGGTCGGGGCGTGACAACTTTCTTGGTATCAGAGCCTGGTTTTATGATTCTCATTCTTTTTGAGTCGAGCTAATGGGTCCAACTTTGTTTCTATGTCATCCTAAGGTATCGTATTGCCTTGATGTTGACCTTGCATTTTCTTTCCTTTCTTCCTTTCAATCATTATGGCACCTCCAGTTTGTCGTCGAGGACACGCTCCTCGTGATCCTCCGAGTCCTCTACTCTCTTCTGTTCCTCGTGGACCTCGAGGACATGTTTCTTCTGATCATGTCGTTCCTCCGACGGTTACGGCCCTGTCAATTCTGATCATAGGGTGCCAGTTTCCCAAGTAGAGCAACCACGGGCCCAGTTGCGGGTTGAGCACATGATGACACCCGAGCAGTACCAATTGTATTATGATCACATTCGAATACATGGTGTTCCACCACCTACAACGACTCATACAACTACGACTGTCACTGAAGAGGTTCTTCGTGCTAATGAATCGATTCGACCTACATCTAATGTACCAGTTTTTACTCCAGAAATGGCTTTAGGAGGTTCTACTTCTCGAGGTGCACTTTTTATACCTGATTTGGTGAAAGCAGTTGAAAACATGGGGACTTCGAAATTTGACGGTGCAAGAGATGTTTCTAAAGCGGGGGCATGGTTAAAGGAGATTACAGAGACCTTTGACACTTTGATGATTGAAGAATGTTATCGTGTGGTCATTGCAACCAAACTGTTAGGCCCAGATGCACGACGATGGTGGCAGAATCTAAAAGAGACATCTTCGGTTACTATTACGTGGGCTATCTTTGTGGAACGATTCAAAGATCGATACTTCTCTCAGTACATCAAGGATCAGAAGAGAAAGGAGTTCTTCAACCTCTTTCAAAGCATTATGTCGGTCGTTGAGTACGAAAGCAAATTTCTGGAATTGCGAGAATTCGCTCCTGAGTCATATACGACGAGAGAATATTGCAAGAGATTTGAAGATGGTCTTAATTTAAATATTCGAGATCTCATCAAGTCCGAAGACAAGTACGAGAGTCTTGACGATCTCGTGGAAGAAGTCCTGAGGGTAGAAGGTTTAGCTGAGGCGAGACATAAGCTTGCAGAACGATCTCAAAAGAAAAGGCAAGGGAGCACATTTCCAGAAAATGCATCGAAGGTGTATAGGGGTGTGGGATCTTCGCGTGGCACACCAAGTTCGGGATCTATTAGTTTTCCTCAACCTCGGGAGCAGTTTAGTAGAGGCGGGAGCAATGTCTCGGGATCGGTTGGTGAAAATCGCAAGTGCCAGAATTGCTTAAAATATCACGACGGCCCCTGTAAGGCTCCTCAAGTATGTTTTCAGTGTCGACAGCCGGGGCATATGCGAAGTTCTTGACTACCCACGCGTCTTTTATGTGATAACATGTTGTTTGAACTAATTGTGTTATTCGTAAATGTGCACTAAGGTTTTTATTTTCATTAATATGTATACTGAGTGAGAAATAGTTATTGTGGGACGAAATGTTAGATTTTATGTTATGAACCGCGAGTGGGAATACATGCTTCGTATAAGGGTCGGGGTGACAGGCTTATCACCTCACTGAGCTAGTGGTTTTGCTCACCCCCCATCATTCTTTCCTTTTCAGGCTGTTAATATCGTTTTGGTTGGAGGTTTTCCTATCGTTTGCTCGTCATCCAATCCGTGTTTTGGGTACTTTCTCTTTTATGTAAATTGACGGATTCATTGGCGAGATTGTATAGTTTATATTTGGTGACCCCCCTTGATGTTCTTTTTGTACCTTCGCGATGTTATATCGTTCATGTATATTTTCTTTAAACTAAGTTATATCGTTGTATTTTGTACCTTTGTAAATCCTTGTTGATACTTTATGAGATGATGTCCTCGGGTTGTACCCATTGTTATCAGTTGTTTAGTTCTACAGGTACTTGATAGCAAGCCTTACGTTTTCTATAAACTTTGTGGAGTGGAGTGCACCCATTTCGCGAAATTTATGATTAACGTGGCGGTTTTCGCGTTCTGTCTGGGGTCGGGGCGTGACAACTTTCTTGGTATCAGAGCCTGGTTTTATGATTCTCATTCTTTTTGAGTCGAGCTAATGGGTCCAACTTTGTTTCTATGTCATCCTAAGGTATCGTATTGCCTTGATGTTGACCTTGCATTTTCTTTCCTTTCTTCCTTTCAATCATTATGGCACCTCCAGTTTGTCGTCGAGGACACGCTCCTCGTGATCCTCCGAGTCCTCTACTCTCTTCTGTTCCTCGTGGACCTCGAGGACATGTTTCTTCTGATCATGTCGTTCCTCCGACGGTTACGGCCCTGTCAATTCTGATCATAGGGTGCCAGTTTCCCAAGTAGAGCAACCACGGGCCCAGTTGCGGGTTGAGCACATGATGACACCCGAGCAGTACCAATTGTATTATGATCACATTCGAATACATGGTGTTCCACCACCTACAACGACTCATACAACTACGACTGTCACTGAAGAGGTTCTTCGTGCTAATGAATCGATTCGACCTACATCTAATGTACCAGTTTTTACTCCAGAAATGGCTTTAGGAGGTTCTACTTCTCGAGGTGCACTTTTTATACCTGATTTGGTGAAAGCAGTTGAAAACATGGGGACTTCGAAATTTGACGGTGCAAGAGATGTTTCTAAAGCGGGGGCATGGTTAAAGGAGATTACAGAGACCTTTGACACTTTGATGATTGAAGAATGTTATCGTGTGGTCATTGCAACCAAACTGTTAGGCCCAGATGCACGACGATGGTGGCAGAATCTAAAAGAGACATCTTCGGTTACTATTACGTGGGCTATCTTTGTGGAACGATTCAAAGATCGATACTTCTCTCAGTACATCAAGGATCAGAAGAGAAAGGAGTTCTTCAACCTCTTTCAAAGCATTATGTCGGTCGTTGAGTACGAAAGCAAATTTCTGGAATTGCGAGAATTCGCTCCTGAGTCATATACGACGAGAGAATATTGCAAGAGATTTGAAGATGGTCTTAATTTAAATATTCGAGATCTCATCAAGTCCGAAGACAAGTACGAGAGTCTTGACGATCTCGTGGAAGAAGTCCTGAGGGTAGAAGGTTTAGCTGAGGCGAGACATAAGCTTGCAGAACGATCTCAAAAGAAAAGGCAAGGGAGCACATTTCCAGAAAATGCATCGAAGGTGTATAGGGGTGTGGGATCTTCGCGTGGCACACCAAGTTCGGGATCTATTAGTTTTCCTCAACCTCGGGAGCAGTTTAGTAGAGGCGGGAGCAATGTCTCGGGATCGGTTGGTGAAAATCGCAAGTGCCAGAATTGCTTAAAATATCACGACGGCCCCTGTAAGGCTCCTCAAGTATGTTTTCAGTGTCGACAGCCGGGGCATATGCGAAGTTCTTGTCCTCAGCTTATGGGAGCGAGCAGTCAGGATTCTGGTCAGCTTCGTGGTAAACTAACATATTCTACACCCAGAGATACTCGATCTGCAGTTACCAGAGTACCCGATGCCTCAAGCGGCCCTAGTACTCAATCACCTATGCAAGGAAGGAAGCAAACTAGAGTATTTCTTATTTCCCAAGAAGAGCCTCGCTCAGATCCGAAGGTTGTGACAGGTAATTTATAATTTGAGTATTTTCACATGCTAAATCTAACCCTGCCTTGTTATGCCACTTGATTACGAATGAAACATTCGTAAGAAATTCTATCTTTTCAAATTTTTAAATCACAATCTCACCTAATATTACTTCTTTAGGCCATGTGTTTGTGGGAGACCATCAGGTCTACGCTTTATTTGACCCAGGTTCTGATAGGTCTTATATCCGAGATGATCTTACTGCGATCTTAGATTATCCTATCTCTCATTTGTCACCTGGAATCATCGTTCATACCCCTCTTGGAGAGCGTCTAATTCGTGATTCGGTATTCCTTGGTTGTCCATTGAAGATCAAAGATGTCATTTTAGAGGCTGAATTGATACCATTGCCTTTGATTGATCTTGATGTTATTCTTGGCATGGATTGGCTTTCTTCTCATCATGCAATTCTCGATTGCCACGAGAAGCTTGTTATTTTTCGTAGACCAGGATTCTCAGAACTTGTTTTTGAGGGTAAACTTCAAACGAGATCCCTCTCTATTATTTCAATGTTGACTGCGCATAAATTAATGCGTAAGGGTTGTGAGACATTCTTGGCATTTGTCATCGATACTTCTCTTTCTGAAACTAAACTAGATGACATCCCGATCGTGAATGAATTTCCTGATGTCTTTCCCGAAGACTTACCAGGACAACCTCCGAATCGAGAGATTGATTTTTTCATTGACGTACTTCCTGGAATCACACCTATATCGATAACTCCATATCGAATGTCGCCTGCTGAGCTCAAGGAACTCCAGACACAACTTGGGGAATTATTGGAGAAGGGGTTCATACGACCTAGCACATCTCCATGGGGTGCTCCAGTTCTTTTTGTCAAGAAGAAAGATGGATCACTTCGTCTATGTGTCGACTACCGTCAATTGAACAAGGTGACAATCAAGAACAAATATCCTCTTCCAAGAATCGATGATCTGTTTGATCAATTGCAAGGAGCAACTGTGTTCTCAAAAATTGATTTGCGATCCAGTTATCACCAACTCAAGATTAGGGAATCTGATATCCCTAAGTCTGCTTTTCGAACCAGATACGGTCATTTTGAATTCTGTGTTATGCCTTTTGGACTCATAAATGCTCCTGCAGCTTTTATGGATCTTATGAATCGGGTCTTTCGGCCGTACTTAGATAAGTTTGTCATCATCTTCATTGATGACATTCTTATTTATTCTAAATCGGACGACGAGCATTCTCATCATCTAAGAATTGCTCTGAACATTCTCAGAGAAAATCAGCTTTATGCTAAATTCTCGAAGTGTGAATTTTGGCTTCGCGAGGTAAGCTTTTTGGGTCATCACATTTCTAAAGAAGGAATCTACGTCGATCCAGTGAAGATTCAAGCTATACTAGATTGGGAGCGTCCAAAGAACTGACAGAGATTCGTAGTATTCTGGGATTAGCTGGATATTATCGACGGTTTGTCAAAGACTTTTCGTTATTGGCTTCATCTTTGACTAAATTGACTCGAAAAGGGGTAAAATTTGAATGGAGTGAAGAATGCGAGGAAGCATTTCAAGAATTGAAAAGACGACTCGTTTCAGCTCCTATTCTTGCTTTGCCAGACCCAGCGATTGGAGAATTTACCATTTATAGCGACGCCTCGAGACAAGGATTAGGATGCGTTCTCATGCAAGAAGGAAAGGTTATTGCCTATGCTTCAAGGCAATTGAAGAAGAACGAAGAAAATTATCCTACACAAGATTTAGAGTTGGCTGCAATCGTCTTTGCATTGAAGATCTGGAGGCACTATCTGTACGGTGCAACTTGTCGGGTTTTCACTGATCACAAGAGCTTAAAGTATATCACCACGCAAAAGGAGCTCAACCTCAGGCAAAGGCGATGGATGGAGTTGATTAGTGACTATGACTTAGTCATCGATTATCATCCTGGCAAGGCGAACGTTGTTGCAGATGCTCTAAGTAGAAAGTCTTCTACCTCACTTGCTTCGATTCAATCTTTATATCTTCCTATGTTGGAGCAATTTAAATCTTTACACATTTCGCTCGATTGTGAAAAGTCTAATGATTCTGCCTTAATCGCCAAATTCGAGGTTAGACCTACCTTGTTTGAGCAAATTCGAGAAAGACAATCACACGATGTTCATTTACAACAGAAGATGGCGAAGCTAAATCAAGGAAAAGAAACAGAATTTCAAATTCGGGATGATGGACTTCTTACTTTTAAAAATTGTGTTTGTGTTCCATCAGAACTTGATGTTCGTAGAGCTATTCTTAAGGAAGCCCATTCTTCAGCCTATGCTATGCATCCTGGTAGTACCAAAATGTATAGAACACTTCGGGAGCATTATTGGTGGCCAGGTATGAAACGGGACATTGCTGAATTTGTATCAAAGTGCTTATCATGCCAACAGATTACAGCGGAACACCAAAAACCAGCCAGCATGCTTCAACCACTACCTATTCCTAGTGGAAATGGGAAAACGTCACAATGGATTTTGTTTCTGGTTTACCTCGAACCCAAAAGGGTCATGACGCAATATGGGTCATTGTCGATCATCTGATGAAATCGGCACATTTCCTTCCAGTGCATACCAACGAATCTTTAGAGAAACTTGCCAAGTTATATGTCGATGAGATCGTGAGATTGCACGGAGTACCAGTGTCAATCATATCTGACCGTGATCCAAGATTCACTTCCCGTTTTTGGCCTAGTCTGCAGAAAGCGCTAGGTACAAAATTACTATTCAGTACCTCGTTTCATCCACAGATTGATGGACAGTCAGAGAGAACTATACAGACACTAGAAGACATGCTACGTGTAGTGGTGTTGAATTTGGGAGGTAGCTGGGATAAGTACGTGACTTTGGTGGAGTTCGCTTATAACAACAGTTATCATTCAAGCATTGGAATGCCCCCGTACGAAGCTCTGTATGGCCGAAAGTGTCGAACACCGCTCTTTTGGGATGAGGTTGGCGAGAGACAAATCGAACAAGTAGAGCTTATCGAAGATGCGAAGGCAAAAATACAACTTATTCGAGACAGACTTAAGGCAGCGAAAGATCGACAGAAAAGCTATAATAGGAGGCGCGATTTGGAGTTTAATGAAGGAGACAAAGTTTTTCTGAAAGTTTCTCCATGGAAGGGCGTGTTGCGATTCCGCCATCGAGGAAAGTTGAGTCCAAGGTATATTGGCCCGTTTACGATCGTGCAAAGGATTGGTCGTGTCTCGTATCGACTTGAGCTACCATCGGAATTGTCGAAGATTCACGATGTCTTCCATGTCTCTATGCTTAGAAAATATGAACCAGATCCTTCGCACGTGCTCAAAGATCCCCCAGTTGTATTAAAGGAAAATCTATCGTATGAAGTACAACCTGTTCAAATTGTAGATCGCTGAGAGAAAATGCTTCGTGACAAATCCATTCCTATGGTGAGAATTCTATGGAGAAGTGATCAAATTGAAGAAGAAACATGGGAACCAGAGTCAGTCATGCGTCAACACCATCCAAATCTCTTTTCATCTCTAGGTACGTTTATGTTTCGAGGATAAAACTTTTTGGAGGAGGGGATACTTTATAATATCTTAGTTCAACTAGATTTTTTTTAGAAAGCCCAAAACCTATTTATTTATTTTTATAGCCCAAAAGGCCAGCCCAATTAAGCCCAACTAGATTTTTTTTAGAAAGCCCAAAACCTATTTATTTATTTTTATGGCCCAAAAGGCCAGCCCAATTAAGCCCAACTAGATTTTTTTAGAAAGCCCAAACTTATTTATTTATTTATTTTGTGGCCCAAAGTTTCAGCCCACTTAAATGACCTGATATATAATTAGTAAGGCTAAAGTTAAAAAAAAAAGAGAGAAGAACGGGAGAAGAAAAGCAAAAGAGGGGAAAGAAAAGAGTGAAGAGGTGAAACCCTTGTTGATCAAATTCTCCCTTACAACCCTCATCCTAGGTGGTTTCTAAGTGGTTTTGAGGTAAGTGGTGTGTGAATTAAGCTTCCTTCTTCCATGATTTTGTAATGTTGTGGGGTTTTTCTTTTTGGTATGTGGGTAATTTGCAGACTGTTCGAACTGATTTTCTCGTAAACTGCCGCTAGCTGGAAAATTTCAGAATTTTTATGTCGAATTCAAACTTATTTTCTATCGTTTCGTTTAGTTAATGTATTGAAACGGGTTATGTGGGATTGGGAACTGATGTTAAGGAGTTACATACCATTTTTATTTAATATCGACTCGTTCGAACTCGATTAGGATTTGTTTTTAGCAATGAAAGGGATGTTACCGCTAATAGTTAGTTATATTTAATTTGTCTTTAATTGCTCATCTCCTTTCTAGGTAAAGAACCATCGACGAAGGGCAAGAGACCGACTTCAGATTCCAGAGAGAGTTAATCACTTCCTTGTGAGTTGATAATTCGGGAACGCCTTCTCTTGTGGAAAGTGTGGACCCTCGATAAATGTGCATTTATTTTAGTTTTAGTTAATTGATAAGAAAATTATTTGGTATTGTGTTATGTGGTAAAGAGCCTGATTGGCTCGATTGCTCTGGTTAGAGTCCTGTTAGCCATTTTATGAGTATTATTGATTTTAACTTATGTTGAAGAGCCTTGCCGGCTCGATATCTGATAGCATTTATTGTGAATTATTTGAGAATTGATATCTGGTTATTCTTGTGTCAATTAAGACTCTAACTTGAGTCGTTATTCATCTTATGATGCATATTCATATGTATGCCTGGTACCATGGTTAAGTAGCCCGAATTGGTCACGGTTCGTGTGAGTTGGAGCGACATTGATTAAGTAGCCCGAATTGTCGCGGTTCGGGTGAGTTAGAGTGATAACCAAGTTGCCCGTTGCTTGGCAAACCCGGGTGAGTTAGATCTAACGGGGCACCTGTCCATTTGCCAAATACTGATACTCTGGAGGGTGATCGTTAGATGGATCAGTCTATTATAGGCTCAGTCAACGTCACCGGTGTGGGACATGCATGTCATATATGTTTATATGTTTGATCATTTCAAGTATTCACGTCGATATTGAATTGTGAACTTTAACACTTGGCGTGTTGAGAAAGAATATTAATGTACATTTTATCTAGAGTAACGGTGATGGGCTTGGACTGTCTCTCGACGGAGAGCTCAGTTCGAGGAGGATATTGACTACCCACGCGTCTTTTATGTGATAACATGTTGTTTGAACTAATTGTGTTATTCGTAAATGTGCACTAAGGTTTTTATTTTCATTAATATGTATACTGAGTGAGAAATAGTTATTGTGGGACGAAATGTTAGATTTTATGTTATGAACCGCGAGTGGGAATACATGCTTCGTATAAGGGTCGGGGTGACAGGCTTATCACCTCACTGAGCTAGTGGTTTTGCTCACCCCCCATCATTCTTTCCTTTTTAGGCTGTTGATATCGTTTTGGTTGGAGGTTTTCCTATCGTTTGCTCGTCATCCAATCCGTGTTTTGGGTACTTTCTCTTTTATGTAAATTGACGGATTCATTGGCGAGATTGTATAGTTTATATTTGGTGACCCCCCTTGATGTTCTTTTTGTACCTTCGCGATGTTATATCGTTCATGTATATTTTCTTTAAACTAAGTTATATCGTTGTATTTTGTACCTTTGTAAATCCTTGTTGATACTTTATGAGATGATGTCCTCGGGTTGTACCCATTGTTATCAGTTGTTTAGTTCTACAGGTACTTGATAGCAAGCCTTACGTTTTCTATAAACTTTGTGGAGTGGAGTGCACCCATTTCGCGAAATTTATGATTAACGTGGCGGTTTTCGCGTTCTGTCTGGGGTCGGGGCGTGACAACTTTCTTGGTATCAGAGCCTGGTTTTATGATTCTCATTCTTTTTGAGTCGAGCTAATGGGTCCAACTTTGTTTCTATGTCATCCTAAGGTATCGTATTGCCTTGATGTTGACCTTGCATTTTCTTTCCTTTCTTCCTTTCAGTCATTATGGCACCTCCAGTTTGTCGTCGAGGACACGCTCCTCGTGATCCTCCGAGTCCTCTACTCTCTTCTGTTCCTCGTGGACCTCGAGGACATGTTTCTTCTAATCTTGTCATTCCTCCGACGGTTACGGCCCTGTCAATTCTGATCATAGGGTGCCAGTTTCCCAAGTAGAGTAACCACGGGCCCAGTTGCGGGTTGAGCACATGATGACACCCGAGCAGTACCAATTGTATTATGATGTAGGAATTGAGCATCATGATTAAGGAAATATGTATCATGAAGAATGAAATATTACCTCATGATAAAAGGAAATGACCATAATGACTTAAGAAATGATAATCATGATGAAGGAAATATATATTATGATGAAAGAAATGAGCATCATGAAGAAGGAAATGAGCATCATAATGTAGGAAATGAGCATCATGAAGAAGGAAATGAGCAGCATGATGAAGGAAATACGCATCATGATGAAGTATATTAGCATCATGATGATGTAAATGATTTCATGATGAAGGAAATATGCATCATGGCGAAGGAAATGAGCATTAAGATGAAGGAAAAGAGCATCATGATGATTGAAATATGCATCGTAATGTAGCAAATGAGCATTATGATGAAGGAAAATATGCATCATGATGAAGGAAATGAGCATCATCATACAGGAAATGAGCATCATGATGAAAGAAATGAGCATCATGATGATGGGAATATGCATCGTGATGTAGGAAATGAGCATTATGATGAAGGAAAATATGCATCATGATGAAGGAAATTTGGTTATGATATAGGAAATGAGCATCATGATGAAGGAAACATGCATCATGATGATAGAAATGAGCATCATGATGAAGGAAATAAGTATCAGGATGAAGGATTTATGCATCATGATGGCGGAAATAAGAATTATGATGAAGGAAATGAGCATCATGATAAAGGAAATGAGCATCATTTTGAAGAAAATTTGCATCATGATGAAGGAAATTATCATCATGATGTTGGAAATGAACATAGAGATGAAGGAAATATGAAGAATGATGTAAGAAATGAGCATCATAATGAAGGAAATATGCATAGTAATGAAAGAGCATCATGATGAAGGAAATTAAGATCATGGTTATGGAAATAACGATCATCGTGAAGAAAACATGCATCATGATGAAGGAAAAGAGCATATTGATGTAAAAAATGAGCATCACAATGAAGGAAATATCACCATGATGAAGAAAATATGTATCATGATGTAGGAAATGAGCATCATGATTAAGGAAATATGTATTACAATGAATGAAATAAGATCGTGATTAAAGGAAATGACCATAATGACTTAGGAAATGATAAACATGATTAAGAAAATATATATTATGATGAAAGAAATGAGCATCATGAAGAAGGAAATGAGCATCATAATACAGGAAATGAGCATCATGAATAAGGAAATGTCCATCATGATGAAAGAAATATGCATTATGATGAAGTATATTAGCATCATGATCATGTAAATGATTACATGATGAAGGAAATATGCATCATGGCGAAGGAATTGAGCATCAAGATGAAGGAAAAGAGCATCATGATGATTGAAATATGCATCGTGATGTAGGAAATGAGCATTATGATGAAGGAAAATATGCATCATGATGAAGGAAATGAGCATCATGATGATGGAAATATGCATCGTGACGTAGAAAATGAGCATTATGATGAAGGAAAATATGCATCATGATGAAGGAAATGAGCATCATGATGATGGAAATATGCATCGTGACATAGAAAATGAGCATTATGATGAAAGAAAATATGCATCATGATGAAGGAAATTAGGTCTTGATATAGGAAATGAGCATCACGATGAAGGAAACATGCATCATGATAAGGAAATAAGTATCACGATGAAGGATTTATGTATCATGATGATGGAAATAAGAATTATGATGAAGGAAATGGGCATCATGATGAAGGAAATACGCATCATGATAAAGAAATGAGCATCATTATGAAGTAAATTTGTATCATGATGAAGGAAATGATCACCATGATGTTGGAAATGAACATAGAGATGAAGGAAATATGAAGCATGATGTAAGAAATGAGCATCATGATGAAGGCAATTTGCATCGTAATGAATGAAATGAGCATCATGATGTAGTGAATGATCAACAAGATGAAGTAAGTACGCATCATGATGACGGAAATTAACATCATGGTGATTAGAAATGAGGATCATCATTAAGAAAACATGCATCATGATGAAGGAAAAGATCATATTGATGTAAGAAATGAGCATCACGATGAAAGGAAATATGTATCATGATGTAGGAAATGAGCATCATGATTAAGGAAATATGTATCACGATGAATGAAATAAGCATCATGATTAAAGGAAATGACCATAATGACTTAGGAAATGATAATCATGATGAAGGAAATATACATTATGATGAAAGAAATGAGCATCATGAAGAAGGAAATGAGCATCATAATGTAGGAAATGAGCATCATGAAAAAGGAAATACGCATCATGATGAAGTATATTAGCATCATGATGATGCAAATGATTACATGATGAAGGAAATATGCATCATGTCGAAGAAAATGAGCATCAAGATGAAGGAAAAGAGCATCATGATGATTGAAATATGCATCGTGAGGTAGGAAATGAGCGTTATGATGAAGGAAAATATGCATCATGAAGAAGGAAATGAGCATAATGATACAAGAAATGAGCATCATGATGATGGGAATATGCATCGTGACGTATGAAATGAGCATTATGATGAAAGAAAATATGCATCATGATGAAGGAAATTATTTCATGATATAGGTATTCCGCATCATGATGAAGGAAACATGCATCATAATAATAGAAATGAGCATCATGATGAAGGAAATAAATATCACGATGAAGGATTTATGCATCATGATGATGGAAATAAGAATTATGACGAAGGAAATGGGCATCATGATGAAGGAAATACGCATCATGATAAAGGAAATGAGTATCATTATGAAGAAAATTTGCATCATGATGAAGGAAATGATCATCATGATGTTGGAAATGAACATAGAGATGAAGGAAATATGAAGCATGATGTAAGAAGTGAGCATCATGATGAAGGCAATATGCATCGTAACGAATGAAATGAGCATCATGATGTAGTGAATGAGCAACATGATGAAGTAAATATGGTGATAGAAATGAGGATCATCATTAAGAAAACATGCATCATGATGAAGGAAAAGATCATATTGATGTACGAAATGAGCATCACGATGAAGGAAATATGTATCATGATGTAGGAAATGAGCATCATGATTAAGAAAATATGTATCACGATGAATGAAATAAGCATCATGATTAAAGAAAATGACCATAATGACTTAGGAAATGATAATCACGACGAAGTAAATATACATTATGAAGAAAGAAATGAGCATCATGAAGAAAGAAATGAGCATCATAATGTAGGAAATGAGCATCATGAAGAAGGAAATGAGCATCATGTTGAAGTATATTAGCATCATGATGTTGTAAATGATTACATGATGAAGGAAATATGCATCATGGCGAAGGAAATAAGCATCAAGATGAAGGAAATGAGCATCATGAAGATTGAAATATGCATCATGATGTAGTAAATGAGCGTTATGACGAAGGAAAATACGCGTCATGACGAAGGAAATGAGCATCGTGATGAAAGAAATGGGCATCATGATGATGGGAATATGCATCATGTCATAGGAAATGAGCATTATGATGAAGGAAAATATGCATCATGATGAAGGAAATTAGGTCATGATATAGGAAATGAGCATCATGATGAAGGAAACATGCATCATGATGATATAAATTAGCATCATGATGAAGGAAATAAGTATCATGATGAAGGATTTGTGCATTATGATGATGTAAATAAGAATTATGATGAAGGAAACGAGCATCATGATGAAGGAAATACGCATCATTATAAAGGAAATGATCATCATTATGAAGAAATTTTGCATCATGATGAAGGAAATGATCATTATGATGTTGGAAATGAACATAGAGATAAAGGAAATATGAAGCATGATGTAAGAAATGAGCATCATGATGAAGGAAATATGATCGTAATGAATGAAATGAGCATCATGATATAGTGAATGAGCATCATGATGAAGTAAATAGCATCATGATGAAGGAAATTAACATCATGGTTATGGAAATAAGGATCATCGTGAAGAAAACATGCATCATGGTGAAGGAAAAAGCATATTGATGTAAGAAATGAGCATCAAGATGAAGGAAATATCACCATGATGAAGGAAATATGTATCATGATGTAGGAAACGAGCATCATGATTAAGGAAATATGTATCACGATGAATGAAATAAGTCTCGTGATTAAAGAAAATGTCCATAATGACTTTATGATGAATGAAATAAGCCTCCTGATTAATATGTATCATGATGAATGAAATAAGCCTCGTGATTAAAGGAAATGTCCATAATCATGATGAATGAAATATACATTATGATGAAAGAAATGAGCATCATGAAGAAGGAAATGAGCATCATAATGTGGGAAATGAGCATCATGAAGAAGAAAATGAGCATCATGATGAAGGAAATACATATCATGATGAAGTATATTAGCATCATGATGTTGTAAATGAGTACATGATGAAGGAAATAAACATCATGGTGATAGAAATGAGGATCATCATTAAGAAAACATGCATCATGATGAAGGAAATAGATCATATGGATGTAAGAAATTAGCATCACGATGAAAGAAATATGTATCTTGATGTAGGAAATGAGCATCATGATTAAGAAAATATGTATCACAATGAATTAAATAAGCATCATGATTAAAGGAAATGACCATAATGACTTCAGAAATGATAATCATGATGAAGTAAATATACATTATGATGAAAGAAATGAGCATCATGAAGAAGGAAATGAGCATCATAATGTAGGAAATGAGCATCATGAAGAAGGAAATGAGCATTATGATGATGGGAATATGCATCGTGTAATAGGAAATGAGAATTATGACGAAGGAAAATATGCATTATGATGAAAGATATTTGGTCATGATATAGGAAACGAGCATCATGATGAAGGAAACACGTATCATGATGATATAAATGATCATCACGATGAAAGAAAATATGCATCATGATGAAGGAAATTATTTCATGATATAGGTAATGAGCATCATGATGAAGGAAACATGCATCATAATAATAGAAATGAGCATCATGATGTAGGAAATAAGTATCACGATGAAGGATTTATGCATCATGATGATGTATATAAGAATTATGACGAAGGAAATGGGCATCATGATGAAGGAAATACGCATCATGATAAAGGAAATGAGTATCATTATGAAGAAAATTTGCATCATGATGAAGGAAATGATCATCATGTTGTTGGAAATGAACATAGAGATGAATGAAATATGAAGCATGATGTAAGAAGTGAGCATCATGATGAAGGCAATATGCATCGTAACGAATGAAATGAGCATCATGATGTAGTGAATGAGCAACATGATGAAGTAAATATGGTGATAGAAATGAGGATCATCATTAAGAAAACATGCATCATGATGAAGGAAAAGATCATATTGATGTACGAAATGAGCATCACGATGAAGGAAATATGTATCATGATGTAGGAAATGAGCATCATGATTAAGAAAATATGTATCACGATGAATGAAATAAGCATCATGTTTAGAGGAAATGACCATAATGACTTAAGAAATGATAATCACGATGAAGTAAATATGCATTATGATGAAATAAATGAGCATCATGAAGAAGGAAATGAGCATCATAATGTAGGAAATGAGCATCATGAAGAAGGAAATGAGCATCATGATGAAGTATATTAGCATCATGATGTTGTAAATGATTACATGATGAAGGAAATATGCATCATTGCGAAGGAAATAAGCATCAAGATGAAGGAAAAGAGCATCATGAAGATTGAAATATGCGAGCGTTATGACGAAGGAAAATACACGTCATGACGAAGGAAATGAGCATTGTGATGAAAGAAATGGGCGTCATGATGATGGGAATATGCATCATGTCATAGGAAATGAGCATTATGATGAAGGAAAATATGCATCATGATGAAGGAAATTAGGTCATCATATAGGAAATGAGCATCATGATGAAGGAAACATGCATCATGATGATAGAAATGAGCATCATGATGAAGGAAATAAGTATCATGATGAAGGATTTGTGCATTATGATGATGTAAATAAGAATTATGATGAAGGAAACGAGCATCATGATGAAGGAAATACGCATCATTATAAAGGAAATGAGCATCATTATGAAGAAATTTGCATCATGATGAAGGAAATGATCATTATGATGTTGGAAATGAACATAGAGATAAAGGAAATATGAAGCATGATGTAAGAAATGAGCATCATGATGAAGGAAATATGCATCGTAATGAATGAAATGAGCATCATGATATAGTGAATGAGCATCATGATGAAGTAAATAGCATCATGATGAAGGAAATTAACATCATGGTTATGGAAATAAGTATCATCGTGAAGAAAACATGCATCATGATGAAGGAAAAAGTATATTGATGTAAGTAATGAGCATCAAGATGAAGGAAATATCACCATGATGAAGGAAATATGTTTCATGATGTAGGAAATGAGCATCATGATTAAAGAAATATGTATCACGATGAATGAAATAAGCCTCGTGATTAAAGAAAATGTCCATAATGACTTTATGATGAATGAAATAAGCCTCCTGATTAATATGTATCACGATGAATGAAATAAGCCTCGTGATTAAAGGAAATGTCCATAATCATGATGAAGGAAATATACATTATGATGAAAGAAACGAGCATCATGAAGAAGGAAATGAGCATCATAATGTGGGAAATGAGCATCATGAAGAAGGAAATTAGCATCATGATGAAGGAAATACGTATCATGATGAAGTATATTAGCATCATGATGTTGTAAATGAGTACATGATGAAGGAAATATGCATCATGGTGATAGAAATGAGGATCATCATTAAGAAAACATGCATCATGATGAAGGAAAAGATCATATTGATGTAAGAAATGAGCATCACGATGAAAGAAATATGTATCTGATGTAGGAAATGAGCATCATGATTAAGAAAATATGTATCACAATGAATTAAATAAGCATCATGATTAAAGGAAATGACCATAATGACTTCGGAAATGATAATCATGATGAAGTAAATATACATTATGATGAAAGAAATGAGCATCATGAAGAAGGAAATGAGCATCATAATGTAGGAAATGAGCATCATGAAGAAGGAAATGAGCATCATGATGATGGGAATATGCATCGTGACGTAGGAAATAAGAATTATGACGAAGGAAAATATGCATTATGATGAAGGATATTAGGTCAAGATATAGGAAACGAGCATCATGATGAAGGAAACATGCATCATGATGATAGAAACGATCATCATGATGAAAGAAAATATGCATCATGATGAAGGAAATTATTTCATGATATAGGTAATGAGCATCATGATGAAGGAAACATGCATCATAATAATAGAAATGAGCATCATGATGAAAGAAATAAGTATCACGATGAATGATTTATGCATCATGATGATGGACATAAGAATTATGACGAAGGAAATGGGCATCATGATGAAGGAAATACGCATCATGATAAAAGAAATGAGTATCATTATGAAGAAAATTTGCATCATGATGAAGGAAATGATCATTATGTTGTTGGAAATGAACATAGAGATGAAGGAAATATGAAGCATGATGTAAGAAGTGCGCATCATGATGAAGGCAATATGCATCGTAACGAATGAAATGAGCATCATGATGTAGTGAATGAGCAACATGATGAAGTAAATATGGTGATAGAAATGAGGATCATCATTAAGAAAACATGCATCATGATGAAGGAAAAGATCATATTGATGTACAAAATGAGCATCATGATGAAGGAAATATGTATCATGATGTAGGAAATGAGCATCATGATTAAGAAAATATGTATCACGATGAATGAAATAAGCATCATGATTAAAGGAAATGACCATAATGACTTAGGAAATGATAATCACGATGAAGTAAATATGCATTATGATGAAAGAAATGAGCATCATGAAGAAGGAAATGAGCATCATAATGTAGGAAATGAGCATCATGAAGAAGGAAATGAGCATCATGATGAAGTATATTAGCATCATGATGTCGTAAATGATTACATGATGAAGGAAATATGCATCATTGCGAAGGAAATAAGCATCAAGATGAAGGAAAAGAGCATCATGAAGACTGAAATATGCGAGCGTTATGACGAAGGAAAATACATTTCATGACGATGGAAATGAGCATCGTGATGAAAGAAATGGGCGTCATGATGATGGGAATATGCATCATGTCATAGGAAATGAGCATTATGATGAAGGAAAATATGCATCATGATGAAGGAAATTAGGTCATGATATAGGAAATGAGCATCATGATGAAGGAAACATGCATCAAGATGATAGAAATGAGCATCATGATGAAGGAAATAAGTATCATGATGAAGGATTTGTGCACTATGATGATGTAAATAAGAATTATGATGAAGGAAACGAGCATCATGATGAAGGAAATACGCATCATTATAAAGGAAATGAGCATCATTATGAAGAAAATTTGCATCATGATGAAGGAAATGATCATTATGATGTTGGAAATGAACATAGAGATAAAGGAAATATGAAGCATGATGTAAGAAATGAGCATCATGATGAAGGAAATATGCATCGTAATGAATGAAATGAGCATCATGATATAGTGAATGAGCATCATGATGAAGTAAATAGCATCATGATGAAGGAAATTAACATCATGGTTATGGAAATAAGTATCATTGTGAAGAAAACATGCATCATGATGAAGGAAAAAGCATATTGATGTAAGTAATGAGCATCAAGATGAAGGAAATATCACCATGATGAAGGAAATATGTTTCATGATGTAGGAAATGAGCATCATGATTAAGGAAATATGTATCACGATGAATGAAATAAGCCTCGTGATTAAAGGAAATGTCCATAATGACTTTATGATGAATGAAATAAGCCTCCTGATTAATATGTATCACGATGAATGAAATAAGCCTCGTGATTAAAGTAAATGTCCATAATCATGATGAAGGAAATATACATTATGATGAAAGAAACGAGCATCATGAAGAAGGAAATGAGCATCATAATGTGGGAAATGAGCATCATGAAGAAGGAAATTAGCATCATGATGAAGGAAATACGTATCATGATGAAGTATATTAGCATCATGATGTTGTAAATGAGTACATGATGAAGGAAATATGCATCATGGTGATAGAAATGAGGATCAACATTAAGAAAACATGCATCATGATGAAGGAAAAGATCATATTGATGTAAGAAATGAGCACCACGATGAAAGAAATATGTATCTTGATGTAGGAAATGAGCATCATGATTAAGAAAATATGTATCACAATGAATTAAATAAGCATCATGATTAAAGGAAATGACCATAATGACTTCGGAAATGATAATCATGATGAAGTAAATATACATTATGATGAAAGAAATGAGCATCATGAAGAAGGAAATGAGCATCATAATGTAGGAAATGAGCATCATGAAGAAGGAAATGAGCATCATGATGATGGGAATATGCATCGTGACGTAGGAAATAAGAATTATGACGAAGGAAAATATGCATTATGATGAAGGATATTAGGTCAAGATATAGGAAACGAGCATCATGATGAAGGAAACATGCATCATGATGATAGAAACGATCATCATGATGAAAGAAAATATGCATCATGATGAAGGAAATTATTTCATGATATAGGTAATGAGCATCATGATGAAGGAAACATGCATCATAATAATAGAAATGAGCATCATGATGAAAGAAATAAGTATCACGATGAATGATTTATGTATCATGATGATGGACATAAGAATTATGACGAAGGAAATGGGCATCATGATGAAGGAAATACGCATCATGATAAATGAAATGAGTATCATTATGAAGAAAATTTGCATCATGATGAAGGAAATGATCATTATGTTGTTGGAAATGAACATAGAGATGAAGAAAATATGAAGCATGATGTAAGAAGTGCGCATCATGATGAAGGCAATATGCATCGTAACGAATGAAATGAGCATCATGATGTAGTGAATGAGCAACATGATGAAGTAAATATGGTGATAGAAATGAGGATCATCATTAAGAAAACATGCATCATGATGAAGGAAAAGATCATATTGATGTACGAAATGAGCATCATGATGAAGGAAATATGTATCATGATGTAGGAAATGAGCATCATGATTAAGAAAATATGTATCACGATGAATGAAATAAGCATCATGATTAAAGGAAATGACCATAATGACTTAGGAAATGATAATCACGATGAAGTAAATATGCATTATGATGAAATGAGCATCATAATGTAGGAAATGAGCATCATGAAGAAGGAAATGAGCATCATGATGAAGTATATTAGCATCATGATGTCGTAAATGATTACATGATGAAGGAAATATGCATCATTGCGAAGGAAATAAGCATCAAGATGAAGGAAAAGAGCATCATGAAGATTGAAATATGCGAGCGTTATGACGAAGGAAAATACACGTCATGACGAAGGAAATGAGCATCGTGATGAAAGAAATGGGCGTCATGATGATGGGAATATGCATCATGTCATAGGAAATGAGCATTATGATGAAGGAAAATATGCATCATGATGAAGGAAATTAGGTCATGATATAGGAAATGAGCATCATGATGAAGGAAACATGCATCATGATGATAGAAATGAGCATCATGATGAAGGAAATAAGTATCATGATGAAGGATTTGTGCATTATGATGATGTAAATAAGAATTATGATGAAGGAAACGAGCATCATGATGAAGGAAATACGCATCATTATAAAAGAAATGAGCATCATTATGAAGAAAATTTGCATCATGATGAAGGAAATGATCATTATGATGTTGGAAATGAACATAGAGATAAAGGAAATATGAAGCATGATGTAAGAAATGAGCATCATGATGAAGGAAATATGCATCGTAATGAATGAAATGAGCATCATGATATAGTGAATGAGCATCATGATGAAGTAAATAGCATCATGATGAAGGAAATTAACATCATGGTTATGGAAATAAGTATCATCGTGAAGAAAACATGCATCATGATGAAGGAAAAAGCATATTGATGTAAGTAATGAGCATCAAGATGAAGGAAATATCACCATGATGAAGGAAATATGTTTCATGATGTAGGAAATGAGCATCATGATTAAGGAAATATGTATCACGATGAATGAAATAATCCTCGTGATTAAAGGAAATGTCCATAATGACTTTATGATGAATGAAATAAGCCTCCTGATTAATATGTATCACGATGAATGAAATAAGCCTCGTGATTAAAGTAAATGTCCATAATCATGATGAAGGAAATATACATTATGATGAAAGAAACGAGCATCATGAAGAAGGAAATGAGCATCATAATGTGGGAAATGAGCATCATGAAGAAGGAAATTAGCATCATGATGAAGGAAATACGTATCATGATGAAGTATATTAGCATCATGATGTTGTAAATGAGTACATGATGAAGGAAATATGCATCATGGTGATAGAAATGAGGATCAACATTAAGAAAACATGCATCATGATGAAGGAAAAGATCATATTGATGTAAGAAATGAGCATCACGATGAAAGAAATATGTATCTTGATGTAGGAAATGAGCATCATGATTAAGAAAATATGTATCACAATGAATTAAATAAGCATCATGATTAAAGGAAATGACCATAATGACTTCGGAAATGATAATCATGATGAAGTAAATATACATTATGATGAAAGAAATGAGCATCATGAAGAAGGAAATGAGCATCATAATGTAGGAAATGAGCATCATGAAGAAGGAAATGAGCATCATGATGATGGGAATATGCATCGTGACGTAGGAAATAAGAATTATGACGAAGGAAAATATGCATTATGATGAAGGATATTAGGTCATGATATAGGAAACGAGCATCATGATGAAGGAAACATGCATCATGATGATAGAAACGATCATCATGATGAAAGAAAATATGCATCATGATGAAGGAAATTATTTCATGATATAGGTAATGAGCATCATGATGAAGGAAACATGCATCATAATAATAGAAATGAGCATCATGATGAAAGAAATAAGTATCACGATGAAGGATTTATGCATCATGATGATGGACATAAGAATTATGACGAAGGAAATGGGCATCATGATGAAGGAAATACGCATCATGATAAAGGAAATGAGTATCATTATGAAGAAAATTTGCATCATGATGAAGGAAATGATCATCATGTTGTTGGAAATGAACATAGAGATGAAGGAAATATGAAGCATGATGTAAGAAGTGAGCATCATGATGAAGGCAATATGCGTCATAACGAATGAAATGAGCATCATGATGTAGTGAATGAGCAACATGATGAAGTAAATATGGTGATAGAAATGAGGATCATCATTAAGAAAACATGCATCATGATGAAGGAAAAGATCATATTGATGTACGAAATGAGCATCACAATGAAGGAAATATGTATCATGATGTAGGAAATGAGCATCATGATTAAGAAAATATGTATCACGATGAATGAAATAAGCATCATGATTAAAGGAAATGACCATAATGAATGATAATCACGACGAAGTAAATATACATTATGATGAAAGAAATGAGCATCATAAAGAAGGAAATGAGCATCATAATGTAGGAAATGAGCATCATGAAGAAGGAAATGAGCATCATGATGAAGTATATTAGCATCATGATGTTGTAAATGATTACATGATGAAGAAAATATGCATAATGGCGAAGGAAATAAGCATCAAGATGAAGGAAAAGAACATCATGAAGATTGAAGTATGCATCATGATGTAGGAAATGAGCGTTATGACGAAGGAAAATACGCATCATGACGAAGGAAATGAGCATCGTGATGAAAGAAATTGGCATCATGATGATGGGAATATGCATCATGTCGTAGGAAATGAGCATTATGATGAAGGAAAATATGCATCATGATGAAGGAAATTAGGTCATGATATAGGAAATGAGCATCATGATGAAGGAAACATGCATCATGATGATAGAAATGAGCATCATGATGAAGGAAATAAGTATCATGATGAAGGATTTGTGCATCATGATGATGGAAATAAGAATTATGATGAAGGAAACGAGCATCATGATGAAGGAAATACGCATCATGATAAAGGAAATGAGCATCATTATGAAGAAAATTAGTATCATGATGAAGGAAATGATCATCATGATGTTGGAAATGAACATAGAGATAAAGGAAATATGAAGCATGATGTAAGAAATGAGCATCACGATGAAGGAAATATGCATCGTAATGAATGAAATGAGCATCATGATGCAGTGAATGAGCATAATGATGAAGTGAATAGCATCATGATGAAGGAAATTAACATCATAGTTATGGAAATAAGGATCATCGTGAAGAAAACATGCATCATGATGAAGGAAAAAGCATATTGATGTAAGAAATGAGCATCAAGATGAAGGAAATATCACCATGATGAAGGAAATATGTTTCATGATGTAGGAAATGAGCATCATGATTAAGGAAATATGTATCACGATGAATGAAATAAGCCTCGTGATTAAAGGAAATGTCCATAATGACTTTATGATGAATGAAATAAGCCTCCTGATTAATATGTATCACGATGAATGAAATAAGCCTCGTGATTAAAGGAAATGTCCATAATCATGATGAAGGAAATATACATTATGATGAAAGAAACGAGCATCATGAAGAAGGAAATGAGCATCATAATGTGGGAAATGAGCATCATGAAGAAGGAAATGAGCATCATGATGAAGGAAATACGCATCATGATGATGTATATTAGCATCATGATGTTGTAAATGATTACATGATGAAGGAAATATGCATCATGGTGATAGAAATGAGGATCATCATTAAGAAAACATGCATCATGATGAAGGAAAAGATCATATTGATGTAAGAAATGAGCATCATGATGAAAGAAATATGTATCATGATGTAGGAAATGAGCATCATGATTAAGAAAATATGTATCACGATGAATTAAATAAGCATCATGATTAAAGCAAATGACCATAATGACTTAGGAAATGATAATCACGATGAAGTAAATATACATTATGATGAAAGAAATGTGCATCATGAAGAAGTAAATGAGCATCATAATGTTGGAAATGAGCATCATGAAGAAGGAAATGAGCATCATGATGAAGGAAATACGCATCATGATGATGTATATTAGCATCATGATGTTGTAAATGATTACATGATGAAGGAAATATGCATCATGGTGATAGAAATGAGGATCATCATTAAGAAAACATGCATCATGATGAAGGAAAAGATCATATTGATGTAAGAAATGAGCATCATGATGAAAGAAATATGTATCATGATGTAGGAAATGAGCATCATGATTAAGAAAATATGTATCACGATGAATTAAATGAGCATCATGATTAAAGGAAATGACCATAATGACTTAGGAAATGATAATCACGATGAAGTAAATATACATTATGATGAAAGAAATGTGCATCATGAAGAAGGAAATGAGCATCATAATGTAGGAAATGAGCATCATGAAGAAGGAAATGAGCATCATGATGAAGTATATTAGCATCATGATGTTGTAAATGATTACATGATGAAGGAAATATGCATCATGGCGAAGGAAATATGCATCAAGATGAAGGAAAAGTGCATCATGAAGATTGAAATATGCATCATGATGTAGGAAATGAGCGTTATGACGAAGGAAAATACGCGTCATGACGAAGGAAATGAGCATCGTGATGAAAGAAATGGGGATCATGATGATGGGAATATGCATCATGTCGTATGAAATGAGCATTATGATGAAGGAAAATATGCATCATGATGAAGGAAATTAGGTCATTATATAGGAAATGAGCATCATGATGAAGGAAACATGGATCATGATGATAGAAATGAGCATCATGATCAAGGAAATAAGTATCATGATGAAGGATTTATGCATCATGATGATGGAAATAAGAATTATGATGAAGGAAATGAGCATCTTTATGAAGGAAATACGCATCATGATAAAGGAAATGAGCATCATTATGAAGAAATTTTGCATCATGATGAAGGAAATGATCATCATGATGTTGGAAATGAACATAGAGATAAAGGAAATATGAACCATGATGTAAGAAATGAGCATCATGATGAAGGAAATATGCATCGTAATAAATGAAATGAGCATTATGATGTAGTGAATGAGCATCATGATGAAGTAAATAGCATCATAATGAAGGAAATTAACATCATGGTTATGGAAATAAGGATCATCGTGAAGAAAATATGCATCATGATGAAGGAAAAGAGCATATTGATGTAAGAAATGTGCATCAAGATGAAGGAAATATCACCATGACGAAGGAAATGTGTATCATGATGTAGGAAATGAGCATCATGATTAAGGAAATATGAATCACGATGAATGAAATAAGCGTCATGATTAAAGGAAATGTCCATAATGACTTTATGATGAATGAAATAAGCCTCCTGTTTAATATGTATCACGATGAATGAAATAAGCCTCGTGATTAAAGGAAATTTCCATAATCATGATGAAGGAAATATACATTATGATGAAAGAAATGAGCATCATGAAGAAGGAAAAGAGCATCATAATGTGGGAAATGAGCATAATGATGAAGGAAATACACATCATGATGAAGTATATTAGCATCATGATGTTGTAAATGATTACATGATGATGGAAATATGCATCATGGTGATAGAAATGAGGATCATCATTAAGAAAACATGCATCATGATGAAGGAAAAGATCATATTGATGTAAGAAATGAGCATCACGATGAACGAAATATGTATCATGATGTAGGAAACGAGCATCATGATTAAGAAAATATGTATCACGATGAATGAAATAAGCATCATGATTAAAGGAAATGACCATAATGACTTCAGAAATGATAATCATGATGAAGTAAATATACATTATGATGAAAGAAATGAGCATCATGAAGAAGGAAATGAGCATCATAATGTAGGAAATGAGCATCATGAAGAAGGAAATGAGCATCATGATGATGGGAATATGTATCGTGACGTAGGAAATGAGAATTATGATGAAGGAAAATATGCATTATGATGAAGGATATTAGGTCATGATATAGGAAACGAGTATCATGATGAAGGAAATTATTTCATGATATAGGTAATGAGCATCATGATGAAGGAAACATGCATAATAATAATAGAAATGAGCATTATGTTGAAGGAAATAAGTATCACGATGAAGGATTTATGCATCATGATGATGGATATAAAATTATGATGAAGGAAATGAGCATCTTGATGAAGGAAATACGCATCATGATAAAGGAAATGAGCATCATTATGAAGAAAATTTGCATCATGATGAAGGAAATGATCATCATGATGTTGGAAATGAACATAGAGATAAAGGAAATATGAAGCATGATGTAAGAAATGAGCATCATGATGAAGGAAATATGCATCGTAATGAATGAAATGAGCATCATGATGTAGTGAATGAGCATCATGATGAAGTAAATAGCATCATGATGAAGGAAATTAACATCATGGTTATGGAAATAAGGATCATCGTGAAGAAAACATGCATCATGATGAAGGAAAAGAGCATATTGATGTAAGAAATGAGCATCAAGATGAAGGAAATATCACCATGATGAAGGAAATATGTATCATGATGTAGGAAATGAGCATAATGATTAAGGAAATATGTATCACGATGAATGAAATAAGCCTCGTGATTAAAGGAAATGTCCATAATGACTTTATGATGAATGAAATAAGCCTCCTGATTAATATGTATCACGATGAATGAAATAAGCCTCGTGATTAAAGGAAATGTCCATAATCATGATGAAGGAAATATATATTATGATGAAAGAAATGAAAATCATGAAGAAGGAAATGAGCATCATAATGTGGGAAATGAGCATCATGAAGAAGGAAATGAGCATCATGATGAAGGAAATACGCATTATGATGAAGTATATTAGCATCATGATGTTGTAAATGATTACATGGTGAAGGAAATATGCATCATGGTGATAGAAATGAGGATCATCATTAAGAAAACATGCATCATGATGAAGGAAAATATCATATTGATGTAAGAAATGAGCATCACGATGAACGAAATATGTATCATGATGTAGGAAATGAGCATCATGATTAAGAAAATATGTATCACGATGAATGAAATAAGCATCATGATTAAAGGAAATGACCATAATGACTTCAGAAATGATAATCATGATGAAGTAAATATACATTATGATGAAAGAAATGAGCATCATGAAGAAGGAAATGAGCATCATAATGTAGGAAATGAGCATCATGAAGAAGGAAATGAGCATCATGATGATGGGAATATGCATCGTGACGTAGGAAATGAGAATTATGATGAAGGAAAATATGCATTATGATGAAGGATATTAGGTCATGATATAGGAAACGAGTATCATGATGAAGGAAATTATTTCATTATATAGGTAATGAGCATCATGATGAAGGAAACATGCATAATAATAATAGAAATGAGCATCATGATGAAGGAAATAAGTATCACGATGAAGGATTTATGCATCATGATGATGGAAATAAAATTATGATGAAGGAAATGAGCATCTTGATGAAGGAAATACGCATCATGATAAAGGAAATGAGCATCATTATGAAGAAAATTTGCATCATGATGAAGGAAATGATCATCATGATGTTGGAAATGAACATAGAGATAAAGGAAATATGAAGCATGATGTAAGAAATGAGCATCATGATGAAGGAAATATGCATCGTAATGAATGAAATGAGCATCATGATGTAGTGAATGAGCATCATGATGAAGTAAATAGCATCATGATGAAGGAAATTAACATCATGGTTATGGAAATAAGGATCATCGTGAAGAAAACATGCATCATGATGAAGGAAAAGAGCATATTGATGTAAGAAATGAGCATCAAGATGAAGGAAATATCACCATGATGAAGGAAATATGTATCATGATGTAGGAAATGAGCATAATGATTAAGGAAATATGTATCACGATGAATGAAATAAGCCTCGTAATTAAAGGAAATGTCCATAATGACTTCACGATGAATGAAATAAGCCTCCTGATTAATATGTATCACGATGAATGAAATAAGCCTCGTGATTAAAGGAAATGTCCATAATCATGATGAAGGAAATATACATTATGATGAAAGAAATGAGCATCGTGAAGAAGGAAATGAGCTTCATAATGTGGGAAATGAGCATCATGATGAAGTATATTAGCATCATGATGTTGTAAATGATTACATGATGATGGAAATATGCATCATGGTGATAGAAATGAGGATCATCATTAAGAAAACATGCATCATGATGAAGGAAAAGATCATATTGATGTAAGAAATGAGCATCACGATGAAAGAAATATGTATCATGATGTAGGAAATGAGCATCATGATTAAGAAAATATGTATCACGATGAATGAAATAAGCATCATGATTAAAGGAAATGACCATAATGACTTCGGAAATGATAATCATGATGAAGTAAATATACATTATGGTGAAAGAAATGAGCATCATGAAGAAGGAAATGAGCATCATAATGTAGGAAATGAGCATCATGAAGAAGGAAATGATCATCATGATGATGGGAATATGCATCGTGACGTAGGAAATGAGAATTATGATGAAGGAAAATATGCATTATGATGAAGGATATTAGGTCATGATATAGGAAACGAGTATCATGATGAAGGAAATTATTTCATGATATAGGTAATGAGCATCATGATGAAGGAAACATGCTTAATAATAATAGAAATGAGCATCATGATGAAGGAAATAAGTATCACGATATAGGATTTATGCATCATGATGATGGAAATAAGAATTATGACGAAGGAAATGGGCACCATGATATAGGAAATACGCATCATGATAAAGAAAATGAGTATCATTATGAAGAAAATTTGCATCATGATGAAGGAAATGATCATCATGACGTTGGAAATGAACTTAGAGATGAAGGAAATATGAAGCATGATGTAAGAAGTGAGCATCATGATGAAGGCAATATGCATCATAATGAATGAAATGAGCATCATGATGTAGTGAATGAGCAACATGTTGAAGTAAATATTGTGATAGAAATGAGGATCATCATTAAGAAAACATGCATCATGATGAAGGAAAAGATCATATTGATGTAAGAAATGAGCATCACGATGACTGAAATATGTATCATGATGTAGGAAATGAGCATCATGATTAAGAAAATATGTATCACGATGAATGAAATAAGCATCATGATTAAAGGAAATGACCATAATGACTTAGGAAATGATAATCACGATGAAGTAAATATACATTATGATGAAAGAAATGAGCATCATGAAGAAGGAAATGAGCATCATAATGTAGGAAATGAGCATCATGAAGAAGGAAATGAGCATCATGATGAAGTATATTAGCATCATGATGTTATAAATGATTACATGATGAAGGAAATATGCATCATGGCGAAGGAAATAAGCATCAAGATGAAGGAAAAGAGCATCATGAAGATTGAAATATGCATCATGATGTATGAAATGAGCGTTATGACGAAGGAAATGAGCATCGTGATGAAAGAAATGGGCATCATGATGATGGGAATATGCATCATGTCGTAGGAAATGAGCATTATGATGGAGTAAAATATGCATCATGATGAAGGAAATTAGGTCATGATATAGGAAATGAGCATCATGATGAAGGAAACATGGATCATGATGATAGAAATGAGCATTATGATGAAGGAAATACGTATCATGATGAAGGATTTATGCATCATGATGATGGAAATAAGAATTATGATGAAAGAAATGAGCATCTTGATGAAGGAAATACGCATCATGATAAAGGAAATGAGCATCATTATGAAGAAAATTTGCATCATGATGAAGGAAATGATCATCATGATGTTGGAAATGAACATAGAGATGAAGGAAATATGAAGCATGATGTAAGAAGTGAGCATCATGACGAAGGCAATATGCATCGTAATGAATGAAATGAGCATCATGATGTAGTGAATGAGCAACATATTGAAGTAAATATTGTGATAGAAATGAGGATCATCATTAAGAAAACATGCATCATGATGAAGGAAAAGATCATATTGATGTAAGAAATGAGCATCACGATGAAGGAAATATGTATCATGATGTAGGAAATGAGAATCATGATTAAGAAAATATGTATCACGATGAATGAAATAAGCATCATGATTAAAGGAAATGACCATAATGACTTAGGAAATGATAATCAAGATGAAGTAAATATACATTATGATGAAAGAAATGAGCATCATGAATAAGGAAATGAGCATCATAATGTAGGAAATGAGCATCATGAAGAAGGAAATGAGCATCATGATGAAGTATATTAGCATCATGATGTTGTAAATGATTACATGATGAAGGAAATATGCATCATGGCGAAGGAAATAAGCATCAAGATGAAGGAAAAGAGCATCATGATGATTGAAATATGCATCATGATGTAGGAAATGAGCGTTATGACGAAGGAAAATACGCGTCATGATGAAGGAAATGAGCATCGTGATGAAAGAAATGGGCATCATGATGATGGGAATATGCATCATGTCGTAGGAAATGAGCATTATGATGAAGGAAAATATGCATCAAGATGAAGGAAATTAGGTCATGATATAGGAAATGAGCATCATGATGAAGGAAACATGGATCATGATGATAGAAATGAGCACCATGATGAAGGAAATAAGTATCATGATAAAGGATTTATGCATCATGATTATGGAAATAAGAATTATGATGAAGGAGATGAGCATCTTGATGAAGGAAATACGCATCATGATAAAGGAAATGAGCATCATTATGAAGAAAATTTGCATCATGATGAAGGAAATGATCATCATGATGTTGGAAATGAACATAGAGATAAAGGAAATATGAAGCATGATGTAAGAAATTAGCATCATGATGAAGGAAATATGCATTGTAATGAATGAAATGAGCATCATGATGTAGTGAATGAGCATCATGATGAAGTAAATAGCATCATGATGAAGGAAATTAACATCATGGTTATGGAAATAAGGATCATCGTGAAGAAAACATGCATCATGATGAAGGAAAAGAGCATATTGATGTAAGAAATGAGCATCAAGATGAAGGAAATATCACCATGATGAAGGAAATATGTATCATGATGTAGGAAATGAGCATAATGATTAAGGAAATATGTATCACGATGAATGAAATAAGCCTCGTGATTAAAGGAAATGTCCATAATGACTTTATGATGAATGAAAAAAGCCTCCTGATTAATATGTATCACGATGAATGAAATAAGCCTCGTGATTAAAGGAAATGTCCATAATCATTATGAAGGAAATGTATATTATGATGAAAGAAATGAAAATCATGAAGAAAGAAATGAGCATCGTAATGTGGGAAATGAGCATCATGAAGAAGGAAATGAGCATCATGATGAAGGAAATACGCATTATGATGAAGTATATTAGCATCATGATGTTGTAAATGATTACATGATGAAGGAAATATGCATCATGGTGATAGAAATGAGGATCATCATTAAGAAAACATGCATCATGGTGAAGGAAAAGATCATATTGATGTAAGAAATGAGCATCACGATGAAAGAAATATGTATCATGATGTAGGAAATGAGCATCATGATTAAGAAAATATGTATCACGATAAATTAAATAAGCATCATGTTTAAAGGAAATGACCATAATGAATTCGGAAATGATAATCATGATGAAGTTAAATATACATTATGATGAAAGAAATGAGCATCATGAAGAAGGAAATGAGCATCATAATGTAGGAAATGAGCATTATGAAGAAGGAAATGAGCATCATGATGATGGAAACATGCATCATGATGATAGAAATGATCATCATGATGAAAGAAAATATGCATCATGATGAAGGAAATTATTTCATGATATAGGTAATGAGCATCATGATGAAGGAAACATCCATCATAATAATAGAAATATCACGATGAAGGATTTATGTATCATGATGATGGAAATAAGAATTATGACGAAGGAAATGGGCATTATAATGAAGGAAATACGCATCATGATAAAAGAAATGAGTATCATTATGAAGAAAATTTGCATCATGATGAAGGAAATGATCATCATGATGTTGGAAATGAACAGAGAGATGAAGGAAATATGAAGCATGATGTAAGAAGTAAGCATCATGATGAAGGCAATATGCATCGTAACGAATGAAATGAGCATCATGATGTAGTGAATGAGCAACATGATGAAGTAAATATGGTGATATAAATGAGGATCATCATTAAGAAAACATGCATCATGATGAAGGAAAAGATCATATTGATGTAAGAAATGAGCATCACGATGAAAGAAATATGTATCATGATGTAGGAAATGAGCATAATGATTAAGGAAATATGTATCACGATGAATGAAATAAGCCTCGTGATTAAAGGAAATGTCCATAATGACTTTATGATGAATGAAATAAGCCTCCTGATTAATATGTATCACGATGAATGAAATAAGCCTCGTGATTAAAGGAAATGTCCATAATCATGATGAAGGAAATATACATTATGATGAAAGAAATGAGCATCGTGAAGAAGGAAATGAGCATCATAATGTGGGAAATGAGCATCATGATGAAGTATATTAGCATCATGATGTTGTAAATGATTACATGATGATGGAAATATGCATCATGGTGATAGAAATGAGGATCATCATTAAGAAAACATGCATCATGATGAAGGAAAATATCATATTGATGTAAGAAATGAGCATCACGATGAAAGAAATATGTATCATGATGTAGGAAATGAGCATCATGATTAAGAAAATATGTATCACGATGAATGAAATAAGCATCATGATTAAAGGAAATGACCATAATGACTTCAGAAATGATAATCATGATGAAGTAAATATACATTATGATGAAAGAAATGAGCATCATGAAGAAGGAAATGAGCATCATAATGTATGAAATGAGCATCATGAAGAAGGAAATGAGCATCATGATGATGGGAATATGCATCGTGACGTAGGAAATGAGAATTATGATGAAGGAAAATATGCATTATGATGAAGGATATTAGGTCATGATATAGGAAACGAGTATCATGATGAAGGAAATTATTTCATGATATAGGTAATGAGCATCATGATGAAGGAAACATGCATAATAATAATAGAAATGAGCACCATGATGAAGGAAATAAGTATCACGATGAAGGATTTATGCATCATGATGATGGAAATAAAATTATGATGAAGGAAATGAGAATCTTGATGAAGGAAATACGCATCATGATAAAGGAAATGAGCATCATTATGAAGAAAATTTGCATCATGATGAAGGAAATGATCATCATGATGTTGGAAATGAACATAGAGATAAAGGAAATATGAAGCATGATGTAAGAAATGAGCATCATGATGAAGGAAATATGCATCGTAATGAATGAAATGAGCATCATGATGTAGTGAATGAGCATCATGATGAAGTAAATAGCATCATGATGAAGGAAATTAACATCATGGTTATGGAAATAAGGATCATCGTGAAGAAAACATGCATCATGATGAAGGAAAAGAGCATATTGATGTAAGAAATGAGCATCAAGATGAAGGAAATATCACCATGATGAAGGAAATATGTATCATGATGTAGGAAATGAGCATAATGATTAAGGAAATATGTATCACGATGAATGAAATAAGCCTCGTAATTAAAGGAAATGTCCATAATGACTTCACGATGAATGAAATAAGCCTCCTGATTAATATGTATCACGATGAATGAAATAAGCCTCGTGATTAAAGGAAATGTCCATAATCATGACGAAGGAAATATACATTATGATGAAAGAAATGAGCATCGTGAAGAAGGAAATGAGCTTCATAATGTGGGAAATGAGCATCATGATGAAGTATATTAGCATCATGATGTTGTAAATGATTACATGATGATGGAAATATGCATCATGATGATAGAAATGAGGATCATCATTAAGAAAACATGCATCATGATGAAGGAAAAGATCATATTGATGTAAGAAATGAGCATCACGATGAAAGAAATATGTATCATGATGTAGGAAATGAGCATCATGATTAAGAAAATATGTATCACGATGAATGAAATAAGCATCATGATTAAAGGAAATGACCATAATGAATTCGGAAACGATAATCATGATGAAGTAAATATACGTTATGATGAAAGAAATGAGCATCATGAAGAACGAAATGAGCATCATAATGTAGGAAATGAGCATCATGAAGAAGGAATGAGCATCATGATGATGGAAACATGCATCATGATGATAGAAATGATCATCATGATGAAAGAAAATATGCATCATGATGAAGGAAATTATTTTATGATATAGGTAATGAGCATCATGATGAAGGAAACATGCATCATAATAATAGAAATGAGCATCATGATGAAGGAAATAAGTATCACGATGAAGGATTTATGTATCATGATGATGGAAATAAGAATTATGACGAAGGAAATGGGCATCATAATAAAAGAAATACGCATCATGATAAAAGAAATGAGTATCATTATGAAGAAAATTTGCATCATGATGAAGGAAATGATCATCATGATGTTGGAAATAAACAGAGAGATGAAGGAAATATGAAGCATGATGTAAGAAGTGAGCATCACGATGAAGGCAATATGCATCGTAACGAATGAAATGAGCATCATGATGTAGTGAATGAGCAACATGATGAAGTAAATATGGTGATATAAATGAGGATCATCATTAAGAAAACATGCATCATGATGAAGGAAAAGATCATATTGATGTAAGAAATGAGCATCACGATGAAAGAAATATGTATCATGATGTAGGAAATGAGCATAATGATTAAGGAAATATGTATCACGATGAATGAAATAAGCCTCGTGATTAAAGGAAATGTCCATAATGACTTTATGATGAATGAAATAAGCCTCCTGATTAATATGTATCACGATGAATGAAATAAGCCTCGTGATTAAAGGAAATGTCCATAATCATGATGAAGGAAATGTACATTATGATGAAAGAAATGAGCATCGTGAAGAAGGAAATGAGCATCATAATGTGGGAAATGAGCATCATGATGAAGTATATTAGCATCATGATATTGTAAATGATTACATGATGATGGAAATATGCATCATGGTGATAGAAATGAGGATCATCATTAAGAAAACATGCATCATGATGAAGGAAAATATCATATTGATGTAAGAAATGAGCATCACGATGAAAGAAATATGTATCATGATGTAGGAAATGAGCATCATGATTAAGAAAATATGTATCACGATGAATGAAATATGCATCATGATTAAAGGAAATGACCATAATGACTTCAGAAATGATAATCATGATGAAGTAAATATACATTATGATGAAAGAAATGAGCATCATGAAGAAGGAAATGAGCATCATAATGTAGGAAATGAGCATCATGAAGAAGAAAATGAGCATCATGATGATGGGAATATGCATCGTGACGTAGGAAATGAGAATTATGATGAAGGAAAATATGCATTATGATGAAGGATATTAGGTCATGATATAGGAAACGAGTATCATGATGAAGGAAATTATTTCATGATATAGGTAATGAGCATCATGATGAAGGAAACATGCATAATAATAATAGAAATGAGCATTATGATGAAGGAAATAAGTATCACGATGAAGGATTTATGCATCATGATGATGGATATAAAATTATGATGAAGGAAATGAGCATCTTGATGAAGGAAATACGCATCATGATAAAGGAAATGAGCATCATTATTAAGAAAATTTGCATCATGATGAAGGAAATGATCATCATGATGTTGGAAATGAACATAGAGATAAAGGAAATATGAAGCATGATGTAAGAAATGAGCATCATGATGAAGGAAATATGCATCGTAATGAATGAAATGAGCATCATGATGTAGTGAATGAGCATCATGATGAAGTAAATAGCATCATGATGAAGGAAATTAACATCATGGTTATGGAAATAAGGATCATCGTGAAGAAAACATGCATCATGATGAAGGAAAAGAGCATATTGATGTAAGAAATGAGCATCAAGATGAAGGAAATATCACCATGATGAAGGAAATATGTATCATGATGTAGGAAATGAGCATAATGATTAAGGAAATATGTATCACGATGATTGAAATAAGCCTCGTAATTAAAGGAAATGTCCATAATGACTTCACGATGAATGAAATAAGCCTCCTGATTAATATGTATCACGATGAATGAAATAAGCCTCGTGATTAAAGGAAATGTCCATAATCATGATGAAGGAAATATACATTATGATGAAAGAAATGAGCATCGTGAAGAAGGAAATGAGCTTCATAATGTGGGAAATGAGCATCATGATGAAGTATATTAGCATCATGATGTTGTAAATGATTACATGATGATGGAAATATGCATCATGGTGATAGAAATGAGGATCATCATTAAGAAAACATGCATCATGATGAAGGAAAAGATCATATTGATGTAAGAAATGAGCATCACGATGAAAGAAATATGTATCATGATGTAGGAAATGAGCATCATGATTAAGAAAATATGTATCACGATGAATGAAATAAGCATCATGATTAAAGGAAATGACCATAATGACTTCGGAAATGATAATCATGATGAAGTAAATATACATTATGGTGAAAGAAATGAGCATCATGAAGAAGGAAATGAGCATCATAATGTAGGAAATGAGCATCATGAAGAAGGAAATGATCATCATGATGATGGGAATATGCATCGTGACGTAGGAAATGAGAATTATGATGAAGGAAAATATGCATTATGATGAAGGATATTAGGTCATGATATAGGAAACGAGTATCATGATGAAGGAAATTATTTCTTGATATTGGAAATGAGCATCATGATGAAGGAAACATGCATAATAATAATAGAAATGAGCATCATGATGAAGGAAATAAGTATCACGATGAAGGATTTATGCATCATGATGATGGAAATAAGAATTATGACGAAGGAAATGGGCACCATGATGAAGGAAATACGCATCATGATAAAGGAAATGGGTATCATTATGAAGAAAATTTGCAACATGATGAAGGAAATGATCATCATGATGTTGGAAATGAACATAAAGATGAAGGAAATATGAAGCATGATGTAAGAAGTAAGCACTATGATGAAGGCAATATGCATCGTAACGAATGAAATGAGCATCATGATGTAGTGAATGAGCAACATGATGAAGTAAATATGGTGATATAAATGAGGATCATCATTAAGAAAACATGCATCGTGATGAAGGAAAAGATCATATTGATGTAAGAAATGAGCATCACGATGAAGGAAATATGTATCATGATGTAGGAAATGAGCATAATGATTAAGGAAATATGTATCACGATGAATGAAATAAGCCTCGTGATTAAAGGAAATGTCCATAATGACTTTATGATGAATGAAATAAACCTCCTAATTAATATGTATCACGATGAATGAAATAAGCCTCGTGATTAAAGGAAATGTCCATAATCATGATGAAGGAAATATACATTATGATGAAAGAAATGAGCATCGTGAAGAAGGAAATGAGCATCATAATGTGGGAAATGAGCATCATGATGAAGTATATTAGCATCATGATGTTGTAAATGATTACATGATGATGGAAATATGCATCAAGGTGATAGAAATGAGGATCATCATTAAGAAAACATGCATCATGATGAAGGAAAATATCATATTGATGTAAGAAATGAGCATCACGATGAAAGAAATATGTATCATGATGTAGGAAATGAGCATCATGATTAAGAAAATATGTATCACGATGAATGAAATAAGCATCATGATTAAAGGAAATGACCATAATGAATTCGGAAATGATAATCATGATGAAGTAAATATACATTATGATGAAAGAAATGAGCATCATGAAGAAGGAAATGAGCATCATAATGTAGGAAATGAGCATTATGAAGAAGGAAATGAGCATCATGATGATGGGAATATGCATCGTGACATAGGAAATGAGAATTATGATGAAGGAAAATATGCATTACGATGAAGGATATTAGGTCATGATATAGGAAACGAGTATCATGATGAAGGAAATTATTTCATGATATAGGTAATGAGCATCATGATGAAGGAAACATGCTTAATAATAATAGAAATGAACATCATGATGAAGGAAATAAGTATCACGATATAGGATTTATGCATCATGATGATGGAAATAAGATTTATGACGAAGGAAATGGGCACCATGATGAAGGAAATGAGTATCATTATGAAGAAAATTTGCATCATGATGAAGGAAATGATCATCATGACGTTGGAAATGAACATAGAGATGAAGGAAATATGAAGCATGATGTAAGAAGTGAGCATCATGATGAAGGCAATATGCATCATAATGAATGAAATGAGAATCATGATGTAGTGAATGAGCAACATGTTGAAGTAAATATTGTGATAGAAATGAGGATCATCATTAATAAAACATGCATCATGATGAAGGAAAAGATAATATTGATGTAAGAAATGAGCATCACGATGACTGAAATATGTATCATGATGTAGGAAATAAGCATCATGATTAAGAAAATATGTATCACGATAAATGAAATAAGCATCATGATTAAAGGAAATGACCATAATGACTTAGGAAATGATAATCACGATGAAGTAAATATACATTATGATGAAAGAAATGAGCGTTATGACGAAGGAAATGAGCATCGTGATGAAAGAAATGGGCATCATGATGATGGGAATATGCATCATGTCGTAGGAAATGAGCATTATGATGGAGTAAAATATGCATCATGATGAAGGAAATTAGGTCATGATATAGGAAATGAGCATCATGATGAAGGAAACATGGATCATGATGATAGAAATGAGCATTATGATGAAGGAAATACGTATCATGATGAAGGATTTATGCATCATGATGATGGAAATAAGAATTATGATGAAAGAAATGAGCATCTTGATGAAGGAAATACGCATCATGATAAAGGAAATGAGCATCATTATGAAGAAAATTTGCATCATGATGAAGGAAATGATCATCATGATGTTGGAAATGAACATAGAGATGAAGGAAATATGAAGCATGATGTAAGAAGTGAGCATCATGACGAAGGCAATATGCATCGTAATGAATGAAATGAGCATCATGATGTAGTGAATGAGCAACATATTGAAGTAAATATTGTGATAGAAATGAGGATCATCATTAAGAAAACATGCATCATGATGAAGGAAAAGATCATATTGATGTAAGAAATGAGCATCACGATGAAGGAAATATGTATCATGATGTAGGAAATGAGCATCATGATTAAGAAAATATGTATCACGATGAATGAAATAAGCATCATGATTAAAGGAAATGACCATAATGACTTAGGAAATGATAATCACGATGAAGTAAATATACATTATGATGAAAGAAATGAGCATCATGAATAAGGAAATGAGCATCATAATGTAGGAAATGAGCATCATGAAGAAGGAAATGAGCATCATGATGAAGTATATTAGCATCATGATGTTGTAAATGATTACATGATGAAGGAAATATGCATCATGGCGAAGGAAATAAGCATCAAGATGAAGGAAAAGAGCATCATGAAGATTGAAATATGCATCATGATGTAGGAAATGAGCGTTATGACGAAGGAAAATACGCGTCATGATGAAGGAAATGAGCATCGTGATGAAAGAAATGGGCATCATGATGATGGGAATGTGCATCATGTCGTAGGAAATGAGCATTATGATGAAGGAAAATATGCATCAAGATGAAGGAAATTAGGTCATGATATAGGAAATGAGCATCATGATGAAGGAAACATGGATCATGATGATAGAAATGAGCACCATGATGAAGGAAATAAGTATCATGATAAAGGATTTATGCATCATGATTATGGAAATAAGAATTATGATGAAGGAGATGAGCATCTTGATGAAGGAAATACGCATCATGATAAAGGAAATGAGCATCATTATGAAGAAAATTTGCATCATGATGAAGGAAATGATCATCATGATGTTGGAAATGAACATAGAGATAAAGGAAATATGAAGCATGATGTAAGAAATGAGCATCATGATGAAGGAAATACGCATCGTAATGAATGAAATGAGCATCATGATGTAGTGAATGAGCATCATGATGAAGTAAATAGCATCATGATGAAGGAAATTAACATCATGGTTATGGAAATAAGGATCATCGTGAAGAAAACATGCATCATGATGAAGGAAAAGAGCATATTGATGTAAGAAATGAGCATCAAGATGAAGGAAATATCACCATGATGAAGGAAATATGTATCATGATGTAGGAAATGAGCATAATGATTAAGGAAATATGTATCACGATGAATGAAATAAGCCTCGTGATTAAAGGAAATGTCCATAATGACTTTATGATGAATGAAATAAGCCTCCTGATTAATATGTATCACGATGAATGAAATAAGCCTCGTGATTAAAGGAAATGTCCATAATCATGATGAAGGAAATATATATTATGATGAAAGAAATGAAAATCATGAAGAAGGAAATGAGCATCGTAATGTGGGAAATGAGCATCATGAAGAAGGAAATGAGCATCATGATGAAGGAAATACGCATTATGATGAAGTATATTAGCATCATGATGTTGTAAATGATTACATGGTGAAGGAAATATGCATCATGGTGATAGAAATGAGGATCATCATTAAGAAAACATGCATCATGATGAAGGAAAAGATCATATTGATGTAAGAAATGAGCATCACGATGAAAGAAATATGTATCATGATGTAGGATATGAGCATCATGATTAAGAAAATATGTATCACGATAAATTAAATAAGCATCATGATTAAAGGAAATGACCATAATGACTTCGGAAATGATAATCATGATGAAGTTAAATATACATTATGATGAAAGAAATGAGCATCATGAAGAAGGAAATGAGCATCATAATGTAGGAAATGAGCATCATGAAGAAGGAAATGAGCATCATGATGATGGGAATATGCATCGTGACGTAGGAAATGAGAATTATGACGAAGGAAAATATGAATTATGATGAAGGATAATAAGTCATGATATAGGAAACGAGCATCATGATGAAGGAAACATGCATCATGATGATAGAAACGATCATCATGATGAAAGAAAATATGCATCATGATGAAGGAAATTATTTCATGATATAGGTAATGAGCATCATGATGAAGGAAACATGCATAATAATAATAGAAATGAGCACCATGATGAAGGAAATAAGTATCACGATGAAGGATTTATGCATCATGATGATGGAAATAAAATTATGATGAAGGAAATGAGAATCTTGATGAAGGAAATACGCATCATGATAAAGGAAATGAGCATCATTATGAAGAAAATTTGCATCATGATGAAGGAAATGATCATCATGATGTTGGAAATGAACATAGAGATAAAGGAAATATGAAGCATGATGTAAGAAATGAGCATCATGATGAAGGAAATATGCATCGTAATGAATGAAATGAGCATCATGATGTAGTGAATGAGCATCATGATGAAGTAAATAGCATCATGATGAAGGAAATTAACATCATGGTTATGGAAATAAGGATCATCGTGAAGAAAACATGCATCATGATGAAGGAAAAGAGCATATTGATGTAAGAAATGAGCATCAAGATTAAGGAAATATCACCATGATGAAGGAAATATGTATCATGATGTAGGAAATGAGCATAATGATTAAGGAAATATGTATCACGATGAATGAAATAAGCCTCGTAATTAAAGGAAATGTCCATAATGACTTCACGATGAATGAAATAAGCCTCCTGATTAATATGTATCACGATGAATGAAATAAGCCTCGTGATTAAAGGAAATGTCCATAATCATGACGAAGGAAATATACATTATGATGAAAGAAATGAGCATCGTGAAGAAGGAAATGAGCTTCATAATGTGGGAAATGAGCATCATGATGAAGTATATTAGCATCATGATGTTGTAAATGATTACATGATGATGGAAATATGCATCATGGTGATAGAAATGAGGATCATCATTAAGAAAACATGCATCATGATGAAGGAAAAGATCATATTGATGTAAGAAATGAGCATCACGATGAAAGAAATATGTATCATGATGTAGGAAATGAGCATCATGATTAAGAAAATATGTATCACGATGAATGAAATAAGCATCATGATTAAAGGAAATGACCATAATGAATTCGGAAACGATAATCATGATGAAGTAAATATACGTTATGATGAAAGAAATGAGCATCATGAAGAACGAAATGAGCATCATAATGTAGGAAATGAGCATCATGAAGAAGGAATGAGCATCATGATGATGGAAACATGCATCATGATGATAGAAATGATCATCATGATGAAAGAAAATATGCATCATGATGAAGGAAATTATTTTATGATATAGGTAATGAGCATCATGATGAAGGAAACATGCATCATAATAATAGAAATGAGCATCATGATGAAGGAAATAAGTATCACGATGAAGGATTTATGTATCATGATGATGGAAATAAGAATTATGACGAAGGAAATGGGCATCATAAAGAAGGAAATACGCATCATGATAAAAGAAATGAGTATCATTATGAAGAAAATTTGCATCATGATGAAGGAAATGATCATCATGATGTTGGAAATGAACAGAGAGATGAAGGAAATATGAAGCATGATGTAAGAAGTGAGCATCATGATGAAGGCAATATGCATCGTAACGAATGAAATGAGCATCATGATGTAGTGAATGAGCAACATGATGAAGTAAATATGGTGATATAAATGAGGATCATCATTAAGAAAACATGCATCATGATGAAGGAAAAGATCATATTGATGTAAGAAATGAGCATCACGATGAAAGAAATATGTATCATGATGTAGGAAATGAGCATAATGATTAAGGAAATATGTATCACGATGAATGAAATAAGCCTCGTGATTAAAGGAAATGTCCATAATGACTTTATGATGAATGAAATAAGCCTCCTGATTAATATGTATCACGATGAATGAAATAAGCCTCGTGATTAAAGGAAATGTCCATAATCATGATGAAGGAAATGTACATTATGATGAAAGAAATGAGCATCGTGAAGAAGGAAATGAGCATCATAATGTGGGAAATGAGCATCATGATGAAGTATATTAGCATCATGATATTGTAAATGATTACATGGTGATGGAAATATGCATCATGGTGATAGAAATGAGGATCATCATTAAGAAAACATGCATCATGATGAAGGAAAATATCATATTGATGTAAGAAATGAGCATCACGATGAAAGAAATATGTATCATGATGTAGGAAATGAGCATCATGATTAAGAAAATATGTATCACGATGAATGAAATAAGCATCATGATTAAAGGAAATGACCATAATGACTTCAGAAATGATAATCATGATGAAGTAAATATACATTATGATGAAAGAAATGAGCATCATGAAGAAGGAAATGAGCATCATAATGTAGGAAATGAGCATCATGAAGAAGAAAATGAGCATCATGATGATGGGAATATGCATCGTGACGTAGGAAATGAGAATTATGATGAAGGAAAATATGCATTATGATGAAGGATATTAGGTCATGATATAGGAAACGAGTATCATGATGAAGGAAATTATTTCATGATATAGGTAATGAGCATCATGATGAAGGAAACATGCATAATAATAATAGAAATGAGCATTATGATGAAGGAAATAAGTATCACGATGAAGGATTTATGCATCATGATGATGGATATAAAATTATGATGAAGGAAATGAGCATCTTGATGAAGGAAATACGCATCATGATAAAGGAAATGAGCATCATTATGAAGAAAATTTGCATCATGATGAAGGAAATGATCATCATGATGTTGGAAATGAACATAGAGATAAAGGAAATATGAAGCATGATGTAAGAAATGAGCATCATGATGAAGGAAATATGCATCGTAATGAATGAAATGAGCATCATGATGTAGTGAATGAGCATCATGATGAAGTAAATAGCATCATGATGAAGGAAATTAACTTCATGGTTATGGAAATAAGGATCATCGTGAAGAAAACATGCATCATGATGAAGGAAAAAAGCATATTGATGTAAGAAATGAGCATCAAGATGAAGGAAATATCACCATGATGAAGGAAATATGTATCATGATGTAGGAAATGAGCATAATGATTAAGGAAATATGGTATCACGATGATTGAAATAAGCCTCGTAATTAAAGGAAATGTCCATAATGACTTCACGATGAATGAAATAAGCCTCCTGATTAATATGTATCACGATGAATGAAATAAGCCTCGTGATTAAAGGAAATGTCCATAATCATGATGAAGGAAATATACATTATGATGAAAGAAATGAGCATCGTGAAGAAGGAAATGAGCTTCATAATGTGGGAAATGAGCATCATGATGAAGTATATTAGCATCATGATGTTGTAAATGATTACATGATGATGGAAATATGCATCATGGTGATAGAAATGAGGATCATCATTAAGAAAGCATGCATCATGATGAAGGAAAAGATCATATTGATGTAAGAAATGAGCATCACGATGAAAGAAATATGTATCATGATGTAGGAAATGAGCATCATGATTAAGAAAATATGTATCACGATGAATGAAATAAGCATCATGATTAAAGGAAATGACCATAATGACTTCGGAAATGATAATCATGATGAAGTAAATATACATTATGGTGAAAGAAATGAGCATCATGAAGAAGGAAATGAGCATCATAATGTAGGAAATGAGCATCATAAAGAAGGAAATTGTCACGCCCCGACCCCAGACAAAGCGCGACAACCGCCACGTTAACCATAAATTTCATAGAATGGGTGCACTCCACTCCACAAAGTTTATAGAAAACGTAAGGCTTGCTATCAAGTACCTGTAGAACTGAACAACTGATAACAACGGGTACAACCCGAGGACATCATCTCATAAAGTATCAACAAGGATTTATAAAGGTACAAAATTCAACGGTGTAACTTAGTTTAAAGAAAATATACATGAACGATATAACATCGCGAAGGTACAAAAAGAACATCAAGGGGGTCACCAAATATAAACTATACAATCTCGCCAATGAATCCGTCAATTTACATAAAAGACAAAGTACCCAAAACACGGATTGGATGATGTGCAAACGATAGGCAAACCTCCAACCAAAATGATATCAACAGCCTGAAAAGGAAAGAATGATGGGGGGTGAGCAAAACCACTAGCTCAGTGAGGTGATAAGCCGGTCACCCCGACCCTTATACGAAGCATGTACTCCCACTCGCGGTTCATAACATAAAATCCCACAATTCGTCCCACAATAATTATTCTCACTCAGTGTACATATTAATGAAAATAAAAACCTTAGTGCACATTTATGAATAACACAATTAGTTCAAACAACATGTTATCACATAAAAGACGCGTGGGTAGTCAATATCCTCCTCGAACTGAGCTCTCCGTCGAGAGACAGTCCAAGCCCGTCACCGTTACTCTAGATAAAATGCACATTAATATTCTTTCTCAATACGCCAAGTGCTAAAGTTCACAATTCAATATCGACGTGAATACTTGAAATGATCAAACATATAAACATATATGACATGCATGTCCCACACCGGTGACGTTGACTGAGCCTATAATAGACTGATCCATCTAACGATCACCCTCCAGAGTATCAGTATTTGGCAAATGGACAGGTGCCCCGTTAGATCTAACTCACCCAGGTTTGCCAATCACGGGCAACTTGGTTGTCACTCTAACTCACCTGAACCGCGACAATTCGGGCTACTTAATCAATGTCGCTCCAACTCACCCGAACCGTGACCAATTCGGGCTACTTAACCTTGGTACCAGGCATACATATGCATGTGCATCATAAGATAAATAACGACTCAAGTTAGAGTCTTAATTGGCACACAAAAATAACCAGAAATCAATAATACTCATAAAATGCTAACATGACTCTAACCAGAGCAATCGAGCCAATCAGGCTCTTTACCACATAACATAATACCAAATAATTTTCTTATCAATTAACTAAAACTAAAATAAATGCACATTTATCGAGGGTCCACACTTCCCACAAGAGAAGGCGTTCCCGAATTATCAACTCACAAGGAAGTGATTAACTCTCTCCGGAATCTGAAGTCGGTCCCTTGCCCTTCGTCGATGGTTCTTTACCTAGAAAGGAGATGAGCAATTAAAGACAAATTAAATATAACTAACTATTAGCGTTAACATCCCTTTCATTGCTAAAAACAAATCCTAATCGAGTTCGAACGAGTCGATATTAAATAAAAATGGCATGTAACTCTTTAACATCAGTTCCCAATCCCATATAACCGTTTCAATACATTAACTAAACGAAACGATAAAAAAAATAAGTTTGAATTCGACATAAAAATTCTGAAATTTTCCAGCTAGCGGCAGTTTACGAGAAAAATCATAACTAATTGTAGAATAATCGGATTGAGGCGTTTCAAGTGGCTACGGAAAGCTAACGAGTTCAGCTACGTACAAAAATTAAGTTTACAAAGTTTCGATGGCAATAGCTATGCCAAAATCAGTTCGAACAGTCTGCAAATTACCCACATACCAAAAAGAAAAACCCCACAAAATTACAAAATCATGGAAGAATGAAGCTTAATTCACACACCACTTACCTCAAAACAACTTAAAAACCACCTAGGATGAGGGTTGTAAGGGAGAATTTGATCATCAAGGGTTTCTCCTCTTCCTCTCTTCTTTCCCCTCTTTTGCTTTTCTTCTCCCGTTCTTCTCTCTCTTTTTTTTTTAACTTTAGCCTTAATAATTATATATCAGGCCATTTAAGTGGGCTGAAACTTTGGGCCACAAAATAAATAAATAAATAAATTTGGGCTTTCTAAAAAAAATATAGTTGGGCTTAATTGGGCTGGCCTTTTAGGCCATAAAAATAAATAATTAGGTTTTGGACTTTCTAACAAAATCTAGTTGGGCTAAGATAGGGCTGGCCTTTTGGGCCATAAAATAAATAAATAGGTTTTGGGCTTTCTAAAAAAAATCTAGTTGAACTAAGATATTATAAAGTATCCCCTCCTCCAAAAAGTTTCGTCCTCGAAACATAAACGTACCTAGAGATGAAAAGAGATTTGGATGGTGTTGACGCATGACTGACTCTGGTTCCCATGTTTCTTCTTCAATTTGATCACTTCTCCATAGAATTCTCACCATAGGAATGGATTTGTTACGAAGCATTTTCTCTCGGCGATCTACAATTTGAACAGGTTGTACTTCGTACGATAGATTTTCCTTTAATACAACTGGGGGATCTTTGAGCACGTGCGAAGGATCTGGTTCATATTTTCTAAGCATAGAGACATGGAAGACATCGTGAATCTTCGACAATTCCGATGGTAGCTCAAGTCGATACGCGACACGACCAATCCTTTGCACGATCGTAAACGGGCCAATATACCTTGGACTCAACTTTCCTCGACGGCGGAATCGCAACACGCCCTTCCATGGAGAAACTTTCAGAAAAACTTTGTCTCCTTCATTAAACTCCAAATCGCGCCTCCTATTATCTGCGTAGCTTTTCTGTCGATCTTGCGCTGCCTTAAGTCTGTCTCGAATAAGTTGTATTTTTGCCTTCGCATCTTCGATAAGCTCTACTTGTTCGATTTGTCTCTCGCCAACCTCATCCCAAAAGAGTGGTGTTCGACACTTTCGGCCATACAGAGCTTCGTACGGGGGCATTCCAATGCTTGAATGATAACTGTTGTTATAAGCGAACTCCACCAAAGTTACGTACTTATCCCAGCTACCTCCCAAATTCAACACCACTGCACGTAACATGTCTTCTAGTGTCTGTATAGTTCTCTCTGACTGTCCATCAGTCTGTGGATGAAACGAGGTACTGAATAGTAATTTTGTACCTAGCGCTTTCTGCAGACTAGGCCAAAAACGGGAAGTGAATCTTGGATCACGGTCAGATATGATTGACACTGGTACTCCGTGCAATCTCACGATCTCATCGACATATAACTTGGCAAGTTTCTCTAAAGATTCGTTGGTATGCACTGGAAGGAAATGTGCCGATTTCGTCAGACGATCGACAATGACCCAAATTGAGTCATGACCCTTTTGGGTTCGAGGTAAACCAGAAACAAAATCCATTGTGACGTTTTCCCATTTCCACTCAGGAATAGGTAGTGGTTGAAGCATGCCGGCTGGTTTTTGGTGTTCTGCTTTAATCTGTTGGCAAGATAAGCACTTTGATACAAATTCAGTAGTGTCCCGTTTCATACCTGGCCACCAATAATGCTCCTGAAGTGTTCTATACATTTTGGTACTACCAGGATGCATAGCATAGGCTGAAGAATGGGCTTCCTCAAGAATAGCTCTACGAACATCAAGTTCTGATGGAACACAAACACGATTTTTAAAAGTAAGAAGTCCATCATCCCGAATTTGATATTCTGTTTCTTTTCCTTGATTTAGCTTCGCCATCTTCTGTTGTAAATAAACATCGTGTGATTGTCTTTCTCGAATTTTCTCGAACAAGGTAGGTCTAACTTCGAATTTGGCGATTAAGGCAGAATCATTAGACTTTTCACAATCGAGCGAAATGTGTAAAGATTTAAATTGCTCCAACATAGGAAGATAAAAAGATTGAATTGAAGCAAGTGAGGTAGAAGACTTTCTACTCAGAGCATCTGCAACAACGTTCGCCTTGCCAGGATGATAATCGATGACTAAGTCATAGTCACTAATCAACTCCATCCATCGCCTTTGCCTGAGGTTGAGCTCCTTTTGCGTGGTGATATACTTTAAGCTCTTGTGATCAGTGAAAACCCGACAAGTTGCACCATACAGATAGTGTCTCCATATCTTCAATGCAAAGACGATTGCAGCCAACTCTAAATCATGTGTAGGATAATTTTCTTCGTTCTTCTTCAATTGCCTTGAAGAGTAGGCAATAACCTTTCCTTCTTGCATGAGAATGCATCATAATCCTTGTCTCGAGGCGTCGCTATAAATGGTAAATTCTCCAATCGCTGGGTCTGGCAAAGCAAGAATAGGAGCTGAAACGAGTCGTCTTTTCAATTCTTGAAATGCTTCCTCGCATTCTTCACTCCATTCAAATTTTACCCCTTTCCGAGTCAATTTAGTCAAAGATGAAGCCAATAACGAAAAGTCTTTGACAAACCGTCGATAATATCCAGCTAATCCCAGAAAACTACGAATCTCTGTCACGTTCTTTGGATGCTCCCAATCTAGTATAGCTTGAATCTTCACTGGATCGACGTAGATTCCTTCTTTAGAAATGTGATGACCCAAAAAGCTTACCTCGCGAAGCCAAAATTCACACTTCGAGAATTTAGCATAAAGCTGATTTTCTCTGAGAATGTTCAGAGCAATTCTTAGATGCTGAGAATGCTCGTCGTCCGATTTAGAATAAATAAGAATGTCATCAATGAAGATGATGACAAACTTATCTAAGTACGGCCGAAAGACCCGATTCATAAGATCCATAAAAGCTGCAGGAGCATTTGTGAGTCCAAAAGGCATAACACAGAATTCAAAATGACCGTATCTGGTTCGAAAAGCAGACTTAGGGATATCAGATTCCCTAATCTTGAGTTGGTGATAACCGGATCGCAAATCAATTTTTGAGAACACAGTTGCTCCTTGCAATTGATCAAACAGATCATCGATTCTTGGAAGAGGATATTTGTTCTTGATAGTCACCTTGTTCAATTGACGGTAGTCGACACATAGACGAAGTGATCCATCTTTCTTCTTGACAAAAAGAACTGGAGCACCCCATGGAGATGTGCTAGGTCGTATGAAACCCTTCTCCAATAATTCCCCAAGTTGTGTCTGGAGTTCCTTAAGCTCAGCAGGCGACATTCGATATGGAGTAATCGATATAGGTGTGATTCCAGGAAGTACGTCAATGGAAAAATCAATCTCTCGATTCGGAGGTTGTCCTGGTAAGTCTTCGGGAAAGACATCAGGAAATTCATTCACGATTGGGATGTCATCTAGTTTAGTTTCAGAAAGAGAAGTATCAATGACAAATGCCAAGAATGCCTCACAACCCTTACGCATTAATTTATGCGCAGTCAACATTGAAATAAAAGAGAGGGATCTCGTTTGAAGTTTACCCTCAAAAACAAGTTCTGAGAATCCTGGTCTACGAAAAATAACAAGCTTCTCGTGGCAATCGAGAATTGCATGATGAGAAGAAAGCCAATCCATGCCAAGAATAACATCAAGATCAATCAAAGGCAATGGTATCAATTCAGCCTCTAAAATGACATCTTTGATCTTCAATGGACAACCAAGGAATACTGAATCACGAATTAGACGCTCTCCAAGAGGGGTATGAACGATGATTCCAGGTGACAAATGAGAGATAGGATAATCTAAGATCGCAGTAAGATCATCTCGGATATAAGACCTATCAGAACCTAGGTCAAATAAAGCGTAGACCTGATGGTCTCCCACAAACACATGGCCTAAAGAAGCAATATTAGGTGAGATTGTGATTTAAAAAATTTGAAAAGATAGAATTTCTTACGAATGTTTTATTCGTAATCAAGTGGCATAACAAGGCGGGGTTAGATTTAGCATGTGAAAATACTCAAATTATAAATTACCTGTCACAACCTTCGGATCTGAGCGAGCCTCTTCTTGGGAAATATGAAATACTCTAGTTTGCTTCCTTCCTTGCATAGGTGATTGAGTACTAGGGCCGCTTGAGGCATCGGGCACTCTGGTAACTGCAGATCGAGTATCTCTGGGTGTAGAATATATTAGTTTACCACGAAACTGACCAGAACCCTGACTGCTCGTTCCCATAAGTTGAGGACAAGAACTTCGCATATGCCCCGGCTGTCGACACTGAAAACATACTTGAGGAGCCTTACAGGGGCCGTCATGATATTTTAGGCAATTCTGGCACTTGCGATTTTCACCAACCGATCCAGAGACATTGCTCCCGCCTCTACTAAACTGCTCCCGAGGTTGAGGAAAACTAATAGATGCCGAACTTGGTGTGCCACGCGAAGATCCCACACCCCTATACACCTTCGATGCATTTCCTGGAAATGCGCTCCCTTGCCTTTTCTTTTGAGATCGTTCTACAAGCTTATGTCTCGCCTGAACTAAACCTTCTACCCTCAGGGCTTCTTCTACGAGATCGTCAAGACTCTCGTACTTGTCTCCGGACTTGATGCGATCTCGAATATTTAAATTAAGACCATCTTCAAATCTCTTGCATAAGTCTCTCGTCGTATATAACTCAGGAGCGAATTCTCGCAATTCCAGAAATTTGCTTTCGTACTCAACGACCGACATAATGCCTTGAAAGAGGTTGAAGAACTCCTTTCTCTTCTGATCCTTGATGTACTGAGAGAAGTATCGATCTTTGAATCGTTCCACAAAGATAGCCCACGTAATAGTAACCGAAGATGTCTCTTTTAGATTCTGCCACCATCGTCGTGCATCTGGGCCTAACAGCTTGGTCGCAATGACCACACGATAACATTCTTCAATCATCAAGGTGTCAAAGGTCTCTGTAATCTCCTTTAACCATGCCCCCGCTTTAGAAGCATCTCTTGCACCGTCAAATTTCGAAGTCCCCATGTTTTCAACTGCTTTCACCAAATCAGGTATAAAAAGTGCACCTCGAGAAGCAGAACCTCCTAAAGCCATTTCTGGAGTAAAAACTGGTACATTAGATGTAGGTCGAATCGATTCATTAGCACGAAGAACCTCTTCAGTGACAGTCGTAGTTGTATGAGCCGTTGTAGGTGGTGGAACACCATGTATTCGAATGTAATCATAATACAATTGGTACTGCTCGGGTGTCATCATGTGCTCAACCCGCAACTGGGCCCGTGGTTGCTCTACCTGGGAAACTGCACCCTATGATCAGAATTGATAGGGTCCATAACCGTCGGAGGAATGACATGATCAGAAGAAACATGTCCTCGAGGTCCACGAGGAACAGAAGAGAGTAGAGGACTCGGAGGATCACGAGGAGCGTGTCCTCGACCTCGACCTCGACCTCGACCTCGAACTGGAGGTGCCATAATGACTGAAAGGAAGAAAGGAAAGAAAATGCAAGGTCAACGTCAAGGCAATACGATACCTTAGGATGACATAGAAACAAAGTTGGACTCATTGGCTTGACACAAAAAGAATGAGAATCATAAAACCAGGCTCTGATACCAAGAAAGTTATCACGCCCCGACCCCAGACAAAGCGCGACAACCGCCACGTTAACCATAAATTTCACAGAATGGGTGCACTCCACTCCACAAAGTTTATAGAAAACGTAAGGCTTGCTATCAAGTACCTGTAGAACTGAACAACTGATAACAACGGGTACAACCCGAGGACATCATCTCATAAAGTATCAACAAGGATTTATAAAGGTACAAAATTCAACGGTGTAACTTAGTTTAAAGAAAATATACATGAACGATATAACATCGCGAAGGTACAAAAAGAACATCAAGGGGGTCACCAAATATAAACTATACAATCTCGCCAATGAATCCGTCAATTTACATAAAAGAGAAAGTACCCAAAACACGGATTGGATGATGTGCAAACGATAGGCAAACCTCCAACCAAAATGATATCAACAGCCTGAAAAGGAAAGAATGATGGGGGGTGAGCAAAACCACTAGCTCAGTGAGGTGATAAGCCGGTCACCCCGACCCTTATACGAAGCATGTACTCCCACTCGCGGTTCATAACATAAAATCCCACAATTCGTCCCACAATAATTATTCTCACTCAGTGTACATATTAATGAAAATAAAAACCTTAGTGCACATTTATGAATAACACAATTAGTTCAAACAACATGTTATCACATAAAAGACGCGTGGGTAGTCAATATCCTCCTCGAACTGAGCTCTCCGTCGAGAGACAGTCCCAAGCCCGTCACCGTTACTCTAGATAAAATGCACATTAATATTCTTTTCTCAATACGCCAAGTGCTAAAGTTCACAATTCAATATCGACGTGAATACTTGAAATGATCAAACATATAAACATATATGACATGCATGTCCCACACCGGTGACGTTGACTGAGCCTATAATAGACTGATCCATCTAACGATCACCCTCCAGAGTACAGTATTTGGCAAATGGACAGGTGCCCCGTTAGATCTAACTCACCCAGGTTTGCCAATCATCACGGGCAACTTGGTTGTCACTCTAACTCACCCGAACCGCGACAATTCGGGCTACTTAATCAATGTCGCTCTCAACTCACCTGAACCGTGACCAATTCGGGCTACTTAACCTTGGTACCAGGCATACATATGCATGTG
>CM043000.1:7822023-7932932 GCA_023678885.1 Pogostemon cablin
TTTCCTTCATCATGATGCATGTTTTCTTCACGATGATCCTTATTTCCATAACCATGATGTTAATTTCCTTCATCATGATGCTATTTACTTCATCATGATGCTCATTCACAACATCATGATGCTCATTTCATTCATTACGATGCATATTTCTTTCATCATAATGCTCATTTCTTATATCATGCTTCATATTTCCTTCATCTCAATGTTCATTTCCAACATCATGATGATCGTTTCCTTCATCATGATGCAAATTTCCTTCATAATGATACTCATTTCCTTTATCATGATGCGTATTTCCTTCATCATGATATTCATTTCCTTCATCATAATTCTTATTTCCATCATCATGATGCATAAATCCTTCATCATGATACTTATTTCCTTCATCATAATACTCATTTCTATCATTATGATGCATGTTTCCTTCATCATGATGCTCATTTCCTATATCATGACCTAATTTCCTTCATCATGATGCATATTTTCCTTCATCATAATTCTCATTTCCTACATCACGATGCATATTCCCATCATGATGATGCTCATTTCCTGTATCATGATGCTCATTTCCTTCATCATGATGCATATTTTCCTTCTTCATAACGCTCATTTCCTACATCACGATACATATTTCAATCTTCATGATGCTCTTTTCCTTCATTTTGATGCTCATATCCTTCGCCATGATGCATATTTCCTTCATCATATAATCATTTACATCATCATGATGCTAATATACTTCATCATGATGTGTATTTCCTTCATCATAATGCTCATTTCCTTCTTCATGATGCTCATTTCTTTCATCATAATGTATATTTCCTTCATCATGATTATCATTTCCTAAGTCGTTATGGTCATTTCCTTTAATCATGAGGCTTATTTCATTCATTACGATGCATATTTCCTTCATCATGATGCTCATTTCTTACATCATGCTTCATATTTCCTTCATCTCTATGTTCATTTCCAACATCATGATGATTGTTTCCTTCTTCATGATTCAAATTTCTTTCATAATGATGCTCATTTCCTTTATCATGATGCGTATTTACCTTTGACATAATTATCATTTCCTACTTCATGATGCATATTCCCATCATCATGATGCTCATTTCCTGTATCAAGAAGCTCATTTCCTTCACATGATGCATATTATCCTTCAACATAACGCTCATTTCCTACATCATGATGCATATTTCAATCATCATGATGCTCTTTTCCTTCATCATGATGCTCATTTCCTTCGCCATGATGCATATTTATTTCATCATGTAATCATTTACATCATCATGATGCTAATATACTTCATCATGATGTGTATTTCCTTCATCATGATGCTCATTTCCTAAATTATGTTGCTCATTTCCTTCTTCATGATGCTCATTTCTTTCATCATAATATATATTTCCTTCATCATGATTATCATTTCCTAAGTCATTATGGTCATTTCCTTAATCATGAGGCTATTTCCTACATCATGATACATATTTCATTCATCATGGTGATATTTCCTTCATCATGATGCTCATTTCTTACATCAATATGCTCTTTTACTTCATCAGGATGCATGTTATCTTCATATGATCCTCATTTCCATCACCATGATGTTAATTTCCTTCATCATAATGCGTATTTACTTCATCATGTTGCTCATTGACTACATCATGATGCTCATTTCATTCATTACGATGCATATTTCCTTCATAATTATGCTCATTTCTTACATCATGCTTCATATTTCTTTCATCTCTATGTTCATTTCCAACATCATGATGATCATTTCCTTCATCATGTTGCAAATTTTCTTCATAATAATGCTCATTTTCTTTATCATGATGTGTATTTCCTTCGTCATGATTCTCATTTCCGTCAACATAATTCTTATTTCCATCATCATGATGCATAATTCCTTCATCATGATTCTTATTTCCTTCATCATGAAGCTCATTTCTATCATCATGATGCTCATTTCCTATATCATGACATAATTTCCTTCATCATGATGCATATTTTCCTTCATCATAATTCTCATTTCCTACGTCACGATGCATATTCCCATCATCATGATGTTCATTTCTTGTATCATGATGCTCATTTCCTTCATCATGATGCATATTTTCCTTCATCATAATGCTCATTTCCTACATCACGATGCATATTTCAATCTTCATGATGCTCTTTTCCTTTATTTTGATGCTCATTTCCTTCGCCATGATGCATATTTACTTCATCATGTAATCATTTACATCATCATGATGCTAATATACTTCATCATGATGCGTATTTCCTTCATCATGATGCTCATATCCTACATTATGATGCTCATTTCCTTCTTCATGATGCTCATTTATTTCATCATAATGTATATTTCCTTCATCATGATTATCATTTCCTAAGTCATTATGGTCATTTCCTTTAATCATGAGGTTTATTTCATTAATTGTGATACATATTTCCTTAATCATGATACTCATTTCCTACATCATGATACATATTTCCTTCATCATGGTGATATTTCCTTCATCGTGATGCTCATTTCTTTCATCAATATGCTCTTTTCCTTCATCATGATGCATGTTTTCTTCATGATAATCCTCATTTCCATCACCATGATGTTAATTTCCTTCTTCTTGATGCGTATTTACTTCATCATGATGCTCAATCACTAAATCATGATGATCATTTCATTCATTACGATGCATATTTCTTTCATCATGATGCTCATTTCTTATATCATGCTTCATATTTCCTTCATCTCTATGTTCATTTCCAACATCATGATGATTGTTTCCTTCATCATGATGCAAATTTCCTTCATAATGATACTCATTACCTTTATCATGATGTGTATTTCCTTCATCATGATGTTCATTTCCTTCATCATAATTCTTATTTCCATCATCATGATGCATAAATCCTTCATCATGATACTCATTTCTATCATCATGATGCATGTTTCCTTCATCATGATGCTCATTTCTTATATCATGACCTAATTTCCTTCATCATGATGCATATTTTCCTTCATCATAATTCTCATTTCCTACATCACGATGCATATTCCCATCATGATGATGCTCATTTCCTGTATCATGATGCTCATTTCCTTCATCATGATGCATATTTTCCTTCATCATAACGCTCATTTCCTACATCACGATATATATTTCAATCTTCATGATGCTCTTTTCCTTCATTTTGATGCTCATATCCTTCGCCATTATGCATATTTCCTTCACCATGTAATCATTTACATAATCATGATGCTAATATACTTCATCATGATGCATATTTCCTTCATCATGATTCTCATTTTCTACATTATGATGCTCATTTCCTTCTTCATGATGCTCATTTCTTTCATCATAATGTATATTTCCTTCATCATGATTATCATTTCCTAAGTCATTATGGTCATTTCCTTTAATTATGAGGCTTATTTCATTCATCGTGATATATATTTCCTTAATCATGATGCTACTTTACTATATCATGATACATATTTCCTTCATCATTGTGATATTTCCTTTATCGTGATGCTCATTTCTTTCATCAATATGCTCTTTTCCTTCATCATGATGCATGTTTTATTCATGATGATCCTCATTTCCATCACCATGATGTTAATTTCCTTCATCTTGATGCGTATTTACTTCATCATGATGCTCATTCACTACATCATGATGCTCATTTCATTCATTACGTTGCATATTTCCTTCATCATGATGCTCATTTCCTACATCATGCTTCATATTTCCTTCATCACTATATTCATTTCAAACATAATGATGATCATTTTCTTCATCATGATGCAAATTTTCTTCATAATGATGCATATTTCCTTCATAATGATGCATATTTCCTTCATCATAATATTCATTTTCTTCATCATAATTCATATTTCCATCATCATGATGCATAAATCCTTCATCATGATACTTATTTCTTTCATCAAGATGATCATTTCTATCATCACGATGCATGTTTCCTTACTCATGATGCTCATTTCCTATATCATGACCTTATTTCCTTCATCATGATGCATATTTTCGTTCATCAAAATTCTCATTTCCTACGTCACGACGCATATTCCCATCATCATGATGCTCATTTCCTGTATCAAGAAGCTCATTTCCTTCATCATGATGCATATTATCCTTCAACATAACGCTCATTTCCTTCATCATGATACATATTTCAGTCATTATGATGCTCTTTTCCTTCATCATGATGCTCATTTCCTTTGCCATGATGCATATTTCTTTCATCATGTAATCATTTACAACATCATGATGCTAATATACTTCATCATGATGTGTATTTCCTTCATCATGATGCTCATTTTCTTCTTCATGATGCTCATTTCCAACATTATGTTGCTCATTTCCTTCTTCATGATGCTCATTTCTTTCATCATAATGTATATTTCATTCATCATGATTATCATTTCCTAAGTCATTATGGTCATTTCCATTAATCATAAGGCTTATTTCATTCATCGTGATACATATTTCCTTAATCATGAGGATATTTCCTACATCATGATACATATTTCATTCATCATGGTGATATTTCCTTCATCGTGATGCTCATTTCTTACATCAATATGCTCTTTTACTTCATCAGGATGCATGTTATCTTCATATGATCCTCATTTCCATCTCCATGATGTTAATTTCCTTCATCATGATGCGTATTTACTTCATCATGTTGCTTATTGACTACATCATGATGCTCATTTCATTCATTACGATGCACATTTCCTTCATCATTATGCTCATTTCTTACATCATGCTTCATATTTCCTTTATCTCTATGTTCATTTCCAACATCATGATGATCATTTCCTTCATCATGTTGCAAATTTTCTTCATAATAATACTCATTTTCTTTATCATGATGTGTATTTCCTTCATCATGATTCTCATTTTCGTCATCATAATTCTTATTTCCATCATCATGATGCATAAATCCTTCATCATGATACTTATTTCCTTCATCATGAAGCACATTTCTATCATCATGATGCTCATTTCCTATATCATGACATAATTTCCTTCATCATGATGCATATTTTCCTTCATCATAATTCTCATTTCCAACGTCACGATGCATATTCCCATCATCATGATGTTCATTTCCTGTATCATGATGCTCATTTCCTTCATCATGATGCATATTTTCCTTCATCATAACGCTCATTTCCTACATCACGGTGCATATTTCAATCTTCATGATGCTCTTTTCCTTCATTTTTATGCTCATTTCCTTCGCCATGATGCATATTTACTTCATCATGTAATCATTTACAGCATCATGATGCTAATACACTTCATCATGATGCGTATTTCATTCATCATGATTCTCATATCCTACATTATGATGCTCATTTTCTTCTTCATGATCCTCATTTATTTCATCATAATGTATATTTCCTTCATCATGATTATCATTTCCTAAGTCATTATGGTCATTTCCTATAATCATGAGGCTTATTTCATTCATTGTGATACATATTTCCTTAATCATGATACTCATTTCCTACATCATGATACATATTTCCTTCATCATGGTGATATTTCCTTTATCGTTATGCTTATTTCTTTCATCAATATGCTCTTTTCCTTCATCATGATGCATGTTTTCTTCATGATAATCCTCATTTCCATCACCATGATGTTAATTTCCTTCATCTTGATGCGTATTTACTTCATCATGATGCTCATTCACTACATCATGATGCTCATTTCATTCATTACGATGCATATTTCCTTCATCACGATGATCATTTCTTACATCATGCTTCATATTTTCTTCATCTCTATGTTCATTTCCAACATCATGATGATCGTTTCCTTCATCATGATGCAAATTTCCTTCATAATGATGCTTATTTCCTTTATTATGATGCGTATTTCCTTCATCATGATGCATATCTTCCTTTATCATAATTCTCATTTCCTACATCACGATGCATATTCCCATCATCATGATGCTCATTTCCTGTATCATGATTCTCATTTCCTTCATCATAATGCTCATTACCTACATCACGATATATATTTCAATCATCATGATGCCCTTTTCCTTCATCTTGATGCTCATTTCCTTCGCCATGATGCATATTTCATTCATCATGTAATCATTTACATCATCATGATGCTAATATACTTCATCATGATGCGTATTTCCTTCATCATGATGCTCATTTCCTTCTTCAAGATGCTCATTTCCAACATTATGATGCTCATTTCCTTCTTCATGATGCTCATTTATTTCATCATAATGTATTTTTCTTTCATCATGATTATCATTTCCTAAGTCATTATGGTCATTTCCTTTAATCATGAGGCTTATTTCATTCATCGTGATACATATTTCCTTAATCATGTTGCTCATTTCCTACATCATGATACATATTTCTTTCATCATGGTGATATTTCTTTCATCGTGATGCTCATTTCTTACATCAATATGCTCTTTTCCTTCATCATAATGCATGTTTTCTTCATGATGATCCTCATTTCCATCACCATGATGTTAATTTCCATCATCATGATGCGTATTTACTTCATCATGTAGCTCATTCACTACATCGTGATGCTCATTTCATTCATTATGTTGCATATTTCTTTCATCATGATGCTCATTTCTTACATCATTCTTCATATTTCCTTCATCTCTATGTTCATTTCCAACATCATGATGATCATTTCCTTCATCATGTTGCAATTTTTCTTCATAATAATGCTCATTTTCTTTATCATGATGTGTATTTCCTTCGTCATGATTCTCATTTCCGTCAACATAATTCTTATTTCCATCATCATGATGCATAAATCCTTCATCATGATACTTATTTCCTTCATCATGATGCTCATTTCTTACATCATTCTTCATATTTTCTTCTTCTCTATGTTCATTTCCAACATCATGATGATCGTTTCCTTCATCATGATGCAAATTTTCTTCATAATGATGCTTATTTCCTTTATCATGATGCGTATTTCCTTCATCATGATGCTCATTTCCTTCATCATAATTCTTATTTCCATCAACATGATGCATAAATCCTTCATCATGATGCATGTTTCCTTCATCATGATGCTCATTTCCGATATCATGACCTAATTTCCTTCATCATGATGCATATCTTCCTTTATTATAATTCTCATTTCCTACATCACAATGCATATTCCCATCATCATGATGCTCATTTCCTGTATCATGATGCTCATTTCCTTCATCATTACGCTCATTACCTACATCACGATATATATTTCAATCATCATGATGCCCTTTTCCTTCATCTTGATGCTCATTTCCTTTGCCATGATGCATATTTCCTTCATCATGTAATCATTTACATCATCATGATGCTAATCATGATGCGTATTTCCTTCATCATGATGCTCATTTCCTTCTTCAAGATGCTCATTTCCAACATTATGATGCTCATTTCCTTCTTCATGATGCTCATTTCTTTCATCATAATGTATTTTTCTTTCATCATGATTATCATTTCCTAAGTCATTATGGTAATTTCCTTTAATCATGAGGCTTATTTAATTCATCGTGATACATATTTCCTTAATCATGTAGCTCATTTCCTACACCATGATACATATTTCTTTCATCATGGTGATATTTCTTTTATCGTGATGCTCATTTCTTACATCAATATGCTCATTTCCTTCTTCATGATGCTCATTTCTTTCATCATAATGTATATTTCCTTCATCATGATTATGGACATTTCCTTTAATCACGAGCCTTATTTCATTCATCGTGATATATATTAATCAGGAGGCTTATTTCATTCATCATAAAGTCATTATGGACATTTTATTTAATCACGAGGCTTATTTCATTCATCGTGATACATATTTCCTTAATCATGATGCTCATTTCCTACATCATGATACATATTTCCTTCATCATGGTGATATTTCCTTCATCTTAATGCTCATTTCTTACATCAATATGCTCTTTTCCTTCATCATGATGCATGTTTTCTTCACGATGATCCTTATTTCCATAACCATGATGTTAATTTCCTTCATCATGATGCTATTTACTTCATCATGATGCTCATTCACTACATCATGATGCTCATTTCATTCATTACGATGCATATTTCCTTCATCATGATGCTCATTTCTTACATTATGCTTCATATTTCCTTATCTCTATGTTCATTTCCAACATCATGATGATCATTTCCTTCATCATGATGCAGATTTTCTTCATAATAATGCTCATTTCCTTTATCATGATGCGTATTTCCTTCATCAAGATGCTCATTTCCTTCATCATAATTCTTATTTCCATCATCATGATGCATAAATCCTTCATCATGATACTTATTTCCTTCATCATGATGCTCATTTCAATCATCATGATCCATGTTTCCTTCATCATGATGCTCATTTCCTATATCATGACCTAATTTCCTTCATCATGATGCATATTTTCCTTCATCATAATGCTCATTTCCTACGACATGATGCATATTCCCATCATTATGATGCCCATTTCTTTCATCACGATGCTCATTTCCTTCGTCATGACGCGTATTTTCCTTCGTCATACGCTCATTTCCTACATCATGATGCATATTTCAATCTTCATGATGCTCTTTTCCTTCATCTTGATGCTTATTTCCTTCGCCATGATGCATATTTCCTTCATCATGTAATCATTTACAACATCATGATGCTAATATACTTAATCATGATGCTCATTTCCTTCTTCATGATGCTCATTTCCTACATTATGATGCTCATTTCCTTCTTCATGATGCTCATTTCTTTCGTCATAATGTATATTTACTTCGTCGTGATTATCATTTCCTAAGTCATTAGGTCATTTCCTTTAATCATGATGCTTATTTCATTCATCGTGATACATATTTTCTTAATCATGATGCTCATTTCCTTCATCATGATACATATTTCCTTCATCGTGATGCTCATTTCGTACATCAATATGATCTTTTCCTTCATTATGATGCATGTTTTCTTAATGATGATCCTCATTTCTATCACCATATTTACTTCATCATGTTGCTCATTCACTACATCATGATGCTCATTTCATTCGTTACGATGCATATTGCCTTCATCATGATGCTCACTTCTTACATCATGCTTCATATTTCCTTCATCTCTATGTTCATTTCCAACATCATGATGATCATTTCCTTCATCATGATGCAAATTTTCTTCATAATGATACTCATTTACTTTATCATGATGCGTATTTCCTTCATCATGATGCCCATTTCCTTCGTCATAATTCTTATTTCCATCATCATGATGCATAAATCCTTCATCGTGATACTTATTTCTTTCATCATGATGCTCATTTCTATTATTATGATGCATGTTTCCTTCATCATGATGCTCATTACCTATATCATGAAATAATTTCCTTCATCATGATGCATATTTTCTTTCATCATGATGATCGTTTCTATCATCATGATGCATGTTTCCTTCATCATGATGCTCGTTTCCTATATCATGACCTAATATCCTTCATCATAATGCATATTTTCCTTCGTCATAATTCTCATTTCCTACGTCACGATGCATATTCCCATCATCATGATGCTCATTTCCTTCTTCATGATGCTCATTTCCTACATTATGATGCTCATTTCCTTCTTCATGATGCTCATTTCTTTCATCATAATGTATATTTACTTCATCATGATTATCATTTCCTAAGTCATTATGGTCATTTCCTTTAATCATGATGCTTATTTAATTCATCGTGATACATATTTTCTTAATCATGATGCTCATTTCCTACATCATGATACATATTTCTTTCATCGTGATGCTCATTTCTTACATCAATATGATCTTTTCCTTCATCATTATGCATCTTTTCTTAATGATGATCCTCATTTCTATCACCATGATGCATATTTCCTTCATCATGTAATAATTTACAACATCATGATGCTAATATACTTCATCATGATATGTATTTCCTTCATCATGATGCTCATTTCCTTCTTCATGATGCTCATTTCCCACATTATGATGCTCATTTCCTTCTTCATGATTTTCATTTCTTTTATCATAATGTATATTTCCTCCATCATGATTATGGACATTTCCTTTAATCACGAGGCTTATTTCATTCATCGTGATACATATTAATCAGGAGGCTTATTTCATTCATCATAAAGTCATTATGGACATTTCCTTTAATCACGAGGCTTATTTAATTCATTGTGATACATATTTCCTTAATCATGTAGCTCATTTCCTACATCATGATACATATTTCTTTCATCATGGTGATATTTCTTTCATCGTGATGCTCATTTCTTACATCAATATGCTCATTTCCTTCTTCATGATGCTCATTTCTTTTATCATAATGTATATTTCCTTCATCATGATTATCGACATTTCCTTTAATCACGAGGCTTAATTCATTCATCGTGATACACATTAATCAGGAGGCTTATTTCATTCATCATAAAGTCATTATGGACATTTCCTTTAATCACGAGGCTTATTTCATTCATCGTGATACATATTTCCTTAATCATAATGCTCATTTCCTACATCATGATACATATTTCCTTCATCATGGTGATATTTCCTTCATCTTGATGCTCATTTCTTACATCAATATGCTCTTTCCTTCATCATGATGCATGTTTTCTTCACGATGATCCTTATTTCCATAACCATGATGTTAATTTCCTTCATCATGATGCTATTTACTTCATCATGATGCTCATTCACTACATCATGATGCTCATTTCATTTATTACGATGCATATTTCCTTCATCATGATGCTCATTTCTTACATCATGCTTCATATTTCCTTTATCTCTATGTTCATTTCCAACATCATGATGATCATTTCCTTCATCATGATGCAAATTTTCTTCATAATGATGCTCATTTCCTTTATCATGATGCGTATTTCCTTCATGAAGATGCTCATTTCCTTCATCATAATTCTTATTTCCATCATCATGATGCATAAATCCTTCATCATGATACTTATTTCCTTCATCATGATGCTCATTTCTATCATCATGATGCTCATTTCCTATATCATGACCTAATTTCCTTCATCATGATGCATATTTTCCTTCATCATAATGCTCATTTCCTACGACATGATGCATATTCCCATCATCATGATGCCCATTTCTTTCATCACGATACTCATTTCCTTCGTCATGACGCGTATTTTCCTTCATCATACGCTCATTTCCTACATCATGATGCATATTTCAATCTTCATGATGCTCTTTTCCTTCATCTTGATGCTTATTTCCTTCGCCATGATGCATATTTCCTTCATAATGTAATCATTTACAACATCATGATGCTAATATACTTAATCATGATGCTCATTTCCTTCTTCATGATGCTCATTTCCTACATTATGATGCTCATTTCCTTCTTCATGATGCTCATTTCTTTCGTCATAATGTATATTTACTTCGTCGTGATTATCATTTCCTAAGTCATTAGGTCATTTCCTTTAATCATGATGCTTATTTCATTCATCGTGATACATATTTTCTTAATCATGATGCTCATTTCCTTCATCATGATACATATTTCCTTCATCGTGATGCTCATTTCGTACATCAATATGATCTTTTCCTTCATTATGATGCATGTTTTCTTAATGATGATCCTCATTTCTATCACCATATTTACTTCATCATGTTGCTCATTCACTACATCATGATGCTCATTTCATTCGTTACGATGCATATTGCCTTCATCATGATGCTCACTTCTTACATCATGCTTCATATTTCCTTCATCTCTATGTTCATTTCCAACATCATGATGATCATTTCCTTCATCATGATGCAAATTTTCTTCATAATGATACTCATTTCCTTTATCATGATGCGTATTTCCTTCATCATGATGCCCATTTCCTTCGTCATAATTCTTATTTCCATCATCATGATGCATAAATCCTTCATCGTGATACTTATTTCTTTCATCATGATGCTCATTTCTATTATTATGATGCATGTTTCCTTCATCATGATGCTCATTACCTATATCATGAAATAATTTCCTTCATCATGATGCATATTTTCTTTCATCATGATGATCGTTTCTATCATCATGATGCATGTTTCCTTCATCATGATGCTCGTTTCCTATATCATGACCTAATATCCTTCATCATAATGCATATTTTCCTTCGTCATAATTCTCATTTCCTACGTCACGATGCATATTCCCATCATTATGATGCTCATTTCCTTCTTCATGATGCTCATTTCCTACATTATGATGCTCATTTCCTTCTTCATGATGCTCATTTCTTTCATCATAATGTATATTTACTTCATCATGATTATCATTTCCGAAGTCATTATGGTCATTTCCTTTAATCAAGATGCTTATTTCATTCATCGTGATACATATTTTCTTAATCATGATGCTCATTTCCTACATCATGATACATATTTCTTTCATCGTGATGCTCATTTCTTACATCAATATGATCTTTTCCTTCATCATGATGCATGTTTTCTTAATGATGATCCTCATTTCTATCACCATGATGCATATTTCCTTCATCATGTAATCATTTACAACATCATGATGCTAATATACTTCATCATGATGCGTATTTCCTTCATCATGATGCTCATTTCCTTCTTTATGATGCTCATTTCCCACATTATGATGCTCATTTCCTTCTTCATGATTTTCATTTCTTTCATCATAATGTATATTTCCTCCATCATGATTATGGACATTTCCTTTAATCACGAGGCTTATTTCATTCATCGTGATACATATTAATCAGGAGGCTTATTTCATTCATCATAAAGTCATTATGGACATTTCCTTTAATCACGAGGCTTATTTAATTCATCGTGATACATATTTCCTTAATCATGTAGCTCATTTCCTACATCATGATACATATTTCTTTCATCATGGTGATATTTCTTTCATCGTGATGCTCATTTCTTACATCAATATGCTCATTTCCTTCTTCATGATGCTCATTTCTTTTATCATAATGTATATTTCCTTCATCATGATTATCGACATTTCCTTTAATCACGAGGCTTAATTCATTCATCGTGATACACATTAATCAGGAGGCTTATTTCATTCATCATAAAGTCATTATGGACATTTCCTTTAATCACGAGGCTTATTTCATTCATCGTGATACATATTTCCTTAATCATAATGCTCATTTCCTACATCATGATACATATTTCCTTCATCATGGTGATATTTCCTTCATCTTGATGCTCATTTCTTACATCAATATGCTCTTTCCTTCATCATGATGCATGTTTTCTTCACGATGATCCTTATTTCCATAACCATGATGTTAATTTCCTTCATCATGATGCTATTTACTTCATCATGATGCTCATTCACTACATCATGATGCTCATTTCATTCATTACGATGCATTTTTCCTTCATCATGATGCTCATTTCTTACATCATGCTTCATATTTCCTTTATCTCTATGTTCATTTCCAACATCATGATGATCATTTCCTTCATCATGATGCAAATTTTCTTCATAATGATGCTCATTTCCTTTATCATGATGCGTATTTCCTTCATGAAGATGTTCATTTCCTTCATCATAATTCTTATTTCCATCATCATGATGCATAAATCCTTCATCATGATACTTATTTCCTTCATCATGATGCTCATTTCTATCATCATGATCCATGTTTCCTTCATCATGATGCTCATTTCCTATATCATGACCTAATTTCCTTCATCATGATGCATATTTTACTTCATCATAATGCTCATTTCCTACGACATGATGCATATTCCCATCATCATGATGCTCATTTCTTTCATCACGATACTCATTTCCTTCGTCATGACGCGTATTTTCCTTCGTCATACGCTCATTTCCTACATCATGATGCATATTTCAATCTTCATGATGCTCTTTTCCTTCATCTTGATGCTTATTTCCTTCGCCATGATGCATATTTCCTTCATCATGTAATCATTTACAACATCATGATGCTAATATACTTAATCATGATGCTCATTTCCTTCTTCATGATGCTCATTTCCTACATTATGATGCTCATTTCCTTCTTCATGATGCTCATTTCTTTCGTCATAATGTATATTTACTTCGTCGTGATTATCATTTCCTAAGTCATTAGGTCATTTCCTTTAATCATGATGCTTATTTCATTCATCGTGATACATATTTTCTTAATCATGATGCTCATTTCCTTCATCATGATACATATTTCCTTCATCGTGATGCTCATTTCGTACATCAATATGATCTTTTCCTTCATTATGATGCATGTTTTCTTAATGATGATCCTCATTTCTATCACCATATTTACTTCATCATGTTGCTCATTCACTACATCATGATGCTCATTTCATTCGTTACGATGCATATTGCCTTCATCATGATGCTCACTTCTTACATCATGCTTCATATTTCCTTCATCTCTATGTTCATTTCCAACATCATGATGATCATTTCCTTCATCATGATGCAAATTTTCTTCATAATGATACTCATTTCCTTTATCATGATGCGTATTTCCTTCATCATGATGCCCATTTCCTTCGTCATAATTCTTATTTTCATCATCATGATGCATAAATCCTTCATCGTGATACTTATTTCTTTCATCATGATGCTCATTTCTATCATAATGATGCATGTTTCCTTCATCATGATGCTCATTACCTATATCATGAAATAATTTCCTTCATCATGATGCATATTTTCTTTCATCATGATGATCGTTTCTATCATCATGATGCATGTTTCCTTCATCATGATGCTCGTTTCCTATATCATAACCTACTATCCTTCATCATAATGCATATTTTCCTTCGTCATAATTCTCATTTCCTACGTCACGATGCATATTCCCATCATCATGATGCTCATTTCCTTCTTCATGATGCTCATTTCCTACATTATGATGCTCATTTCCTTCTTCATGATGCTCATTTCTTTCATCATAATGTATATTTACTTCATCATGATTATAATTTACGAAGTCATTATGGTCATTTCCTTTAATCATGATGCTTATTTAATTCATCGTGATACATATTTTCTTAATCATGATTATCATTTCCTACATCATGATACATATTTCTTTCATCGTGATGCTCATTTCTTACATCAATATGATCTTTTCCTTCATCATGATGCATGTTTTCTTAATGATGATCCTCATTTCTATCTCCATGATGCATATTTCCTTCATCATGTAATCATTTACAACATCATGATGCAAATGTACTTCATCATGATGCGTCTTTCCTTCATCATGATGCTCATTTCCTTCTTCATGATGCTCATTTCCCACATTATGATGCTCATTTCCTTCTTCAAGATTTTCATTTCTTTCATGATAATGTATATTTCCTTTATCATGATTATGGACATTTCCTTTAATCACGAGGCTTATTTCATTCATCGTGATACATATTAATCAGGAGGCTTATTTCATTCATCATAAAGTCATTATGGACATTTCCTTTAATCGCGAGGCTTATTTAATTCATCGTGATACATATTTCCTTAATCATGTAGCTCATTTCCTACATCATGATACATATTTCTTTCATCATGGTGATATTTCTTTCACCGTGATGCTCATTTCTTACATCAATATGCTCATTTCCTTCTTCATGATGCTCATTTCTTTCATCATAATGTATATTTCCTTCATCATGATTATGGACATTTCCTTTAATCACGAGGCTTAATTCATTCATCGTGATACATATTAATCACGAGGCTTATTTCATTCATCGTGATACATATTTCTTTAATCATGATGCTCATTTCCTACATCATGATACATATTTCCTTCATCATGGTGATATTTCATTCATCTTGATGCTCATTTCTTACATCAATATGCTCTTTCCTTCATCATGATGCATGTTTTCTTCACGATGATCCTTATTTCCATAACCATGATGTTAATTTCCTTCATCATAATGCTATTTACTTCATCATGATGCTCATTCACTACATCATGATGCTCATTTCATTCATTACGATGCATATTTCCTTCATCATGATGCTCATTTCTTACATCATGCTTCATATTTCCTTTATCTCTATGTTCATTTCCAACATCATGATGATCATTTCCTTCATCATGATGCAAATTTTCTTCATAATGATGCTCATTTCCTTTATCATGATGCGTATTTCCTTCATCAAGATGCTCATTTCCTTCATCATAATTCTTATTTCCATCATCATGATGCATAAATCCTTCATCATGATACTTATTTCCTTCATCATGATGTTCATTTCTATCATAAAGATCCATGTTTCCTTCATCATGATGCTCATTTCCTATATCATGACCTAATTTCCTTCATCATGATGCATATTTTCCTTCATCATAATGCTCATTTCCTACGACATGGTGCATATTCCCATCATCATGATGCCCATTTCTTTCATCACGATGCTCATTTCCTTCGTCATGACGCGTATTTTTCTTCGTCATAACACTCATTTCCTACATCATGATGCATATTTCAATCTTCATGATGCTTATTTCCTTCGCCATGATGCATATTTCCTTCATCATGTAATCATTTACAACATCATGATGCTAATATACTTAATCATGATGCTCATTTCCTACATTATGATGCTCATTTCCTTCTTCATGATGCTCATTTCTTTCATCATAATGTATATTTACTTCGTCGTGATTATCATTTCCTAAGTCAATAGGTCATTTCCTTTAATCATGATGCTTATTTCATTCATCGTGATACATATTTTCTTAATCAAGATGCTCATTTCCTTTATCATGATAGATATTTCCTTCATCGTGATGCTCATTTCGTACATCAATATGATCTTTTCCTTCATTATGATGCATGTTTTCTTAATGATGATCCTCATTTCTATCACCATATTTACTTCATCATGTTGCTCATTCACTACATCATGATGCTCATTTCATTCGTTACGATGCATATTGCCTTCATCATGATGCTCACTTCTTACATCATGCTTCATATTTCCTTCATCTCTATGTTCATTTCCAACATTATGATGATCATTTCCTTCATCATGATGCAAATTTTCTTCATAATGATACTCATTTCCTTTATCATGATGCGTATTTCCTTCATCATGATGCCCATTTCCTTCGTCATAATTCTTATTTCCATCATGATGCATAAATCCTTCATCGTGATACTTATTTCTTTCATCATGATGCTCATTTCTATTATTATGATGCATGTTTCCTTCATCATGATGCTCATTACCTATATCATGAAATAATTTCCTTCATCATGATGCATATTTTCTTTCATCATGATGATCGTTTCTATCATCATGATGCATGTTTCCTTCATCATGATGCTCGTTTCCTATATCATGACCTAATATCCTTCATCATAATGCATATTTTCCTTCGTCATAATTCTCATTTCCAACGTCACGATGCATATTCCCATCATCATGATGCTCATTTCCTTCTTCATGATGCTCATTTCCTACATTATGATGCTCATTTCCTTCTTCATGATGCTCATTTCTTTCATCATAATGTATATTTACTTCATCATGATTATCATTTCCGAAGTCATTATGGTCATTTCCTTTAATCATGATGCTTATTTAATTCATCGAGATACATATTTTCTTAATCATGATGCTCATTTCCTACATCATGATACATATTTCTTTCATCGTGATGCTCATTTCTTACATCAATATGATCTTTTCCTTCATCATGATGCATGTTTTCTTAATGATGATCCTCATTTCTATCACCACGATGCATATTTCCTTCATCATGTAATCATTTACAACATCATGATGCTAATATACTTCATCATGATACGTATTTCCTTCATCATGATGCTCATTTCCTTCTTCATGATGCTCATTTCCCACATTATGATGCTCATTTCCTTCTTCATGATTTTCATTTCTTTCATCATAATGTATATTTCCTCCATCATGATTATGGACATTTCCTTTAATCACGAGGCTTATTTCATTCATCGTGATACATATTAATCAGGAGGCTTATTTCATTCATCATAAAGTCATTATGGACATTTCCTTTAATCACGAGGCTTATTTAATTCATCGTGATACATATTTCCTTAATCATGTAGCTCATTTCCTACATCATGATACATATTTCTTTCATCATGGTGATATTTCTTTCATCGTGATGCTCATTTCTTACATCAATATGCTCATTTCCTTCTTCATGATGTTCATTTCTTTCATCATAATGTATATTTCCTTCATCATGATTATGGACATTTCCTTTAATCACGAGGCTTATTTCATTCATCGTGATACATATTAATCAGGAGGCTTATTTCATTCATCATAAAGTCATTATGGACATTTCCTTTAATCACGACGCTTATTTCATTCATTGTGATACATATTTCCTTAATCATTATGCTCATTTCCTACATCATGATACATATTTCCTTCATCATGGTGATATTTCCTTCATCTTGATGGTCATTTCTTTCATCAATATGCTCTTTTCCTTCATCATGATGCATGTTTTCTTCACGATGATCCTTATTTCCATAACCATGATGTTAATTTCCTTCATCATGATGCTATTTACTTCATCATGATGCTCATTCACTACATCATGATGCTCATTTCATTCATTACGATGCATATTTCCTTCATCATGATGCTCATTTCTTACATCATGCTTCATATTTCCTTTATCTCTATGTTCATTTCCAACATCATGATGATCATTTCCTTCATCATGATGCAAATTTTCTTCATAATGATGATCATTTCCTTTATCATGATGCGTATTTCCTTCATCATGATGCCCATTTCCTTCGTCATAATTCTTATTTCCATCATCATGATGCATAAATCCTTCATCGTGATACTTATTTCCTTCATCATGATGCTCATTTCTATCATCATGATCCATGTTTCCTTAATCATGATGCTCATTTCCTATATCATGACCTAATTTCCTTCATCATGATGCATATTTTCCTTCATCATAATGCTCATTTCCTACGACATGATGCATATTCCCATCATCATGATGCCCATTTCTTTCATCACGATGCTCATTTACTTCGTCATGACGCGTATTTTCCTTCGTCATAACGCTCATTTCCTACATCATGATGCATATTTCAATCTTCATGATGCTCTTTTCCTTCATCTTGATGCTTATTTCCTTCGCCGTGATGCATATTTCCTTCATCATGTAATCATTTACAACATCATGATGCTAATATACTTAATCATGATGCTCATTTCCTTCTTCATGATGCTCATTTCCTACATTATGATGCTCATTTCCTTCTTCATGATGCTCATTTCTTTCATCATAATGTATATTTACTTCGTCGTGATTATCATTTCCTAAGTCATTAGGTCATTTCCTTTAATCATGATGCTTATTTCATTCATCATGATACATATTTTCTTAATCATGATGCTCATTTCCTTCATCATGATACATATTTCCTTCATCGTGATGCTCATTTTGTACATCAATATGATCTTTTCCTTCATTATGATGCATGTTTTCTTAATGATGATCCTCATTTCTATCACCATATTTACTTCATCATGTTGCTCATTCACTACATCATGATGCTCATTTCATTCGTTACGATGCATATTGCCTTCATCATGATGCTCACTTCTTACATCATGCTCCATATTTCCGTCATCTCTATGTTCATTTCCAACATCATGATGATCATTTCCTTCATCATGATGCAAATTTTCTTCATAATGATACTCATTTCCTTTATCATGATTCGTATTTCCTTAATCATGATGCCCATTTCCTTCGTCATAATTCTTATTTCCATCATCATGATGCATAAATCCTTCATCGTGATACTTATTTCTTTCATCATGATGCTCATTTCTATTATTATGATGTATGTTTCCTTCATCATGATGCTCATTACTTATATCATGAAATAATTTCCTTCATCATGATGCATATTTTCTTTCATCATGATGATCGTTTCTATCATCATGATGCATGTTTCCTTCATCATGATGCTCGTTTCCTATATCATGACCTAATATCCTTCATCATAATGCATATTTTCCTTCGTCATAATTCTCATTTCCTACGTCACGATGCATATTCCCATCATCATGATGCTCATTTCCTTCTTCATGATGCTCATTTCCTACATTATGATGCTCATTTCCTTCTTCATGATGCTCATTTCTTTCATCATAATGTATATTTACTTCATCAACATTATCATTTCCGAAGTCATTATGGTCATTTCCTTTAATCATGATGCTTATTTAATTCATCGTGATACATATTTTCTTAATCAAGATGCTCATTTCCTACATCATGATACATATTTCTTTCATCGTGATGCTCATTTCTTACATCAATATGATCTTTTCCTTCATCATGATGCATGTTTTCTTAATGATGATCCTCATTTCTATCACCATGATGCATATTTCCTTCATCATGTAATCATTTACAACATCATGATGCTAATATACTTCATCATGATGCGTATTTCCTTCATCATGATGCTCATTTCCTTCTTCATGATGCTCATTTCCCACATTATGATGCTCATTTCCTTCTTCAAGATTTTCATTTCTTTCATGATAATGTATATTTCCTTTATCATGATTATGGACATTTCCTTTAATCACGAGGCTTATTTCATTCATCGTGATACATATTAATCAGGAGGCTTATTTCATTCATCATAAAGTCATTATGGACATTTCCTTTAATCACGAGGCTTATTTAATTCATCGTGATACATATTTCCTTAATCATGTAGCTCATTTCCTACATCATGATACATATTTCTTTCATCATGGTGATATTTCTTTCATCGTGATGCTCATTTCTTACATCAATATGCTCATTTCCTTCTTCATGATGTTTATTTCTTTCATCATAATGTATATTTCCTTCATCATGATTATGGACATTTCCTTTAATCACGAGGCTTATTTCATTCATCGCGATACATATTAATCAGGAGGCTTATTTCATTCATCATAAAGTCATTATGGACATTTCCTTTAATCACGACGCTTATTTCATTCATTGTGATACATATTTCCTTAATCATTATGCTCATTTCCTACATCATGATACATATTTCCTTCATCATGGTGATATTTCCTTCATCTTGATGGTCATTTCTTTCATCAATATGCTCTTTTCCTTCATCATGATGCATGTTTTCTTCACGATGATCCTTATTTCCATAACCATGATGTTAATTTCCTTCATCATGATGCTATTTACTTCATCATGATGCTCATTCACTACATCATGATGCTCATTTCATTCATTACGATGCATATTTCCTTCATCATGATGCTCATTTCTTACATCATGCTTCATATTTCCTTTATCTCTATGTTCATTTCCAACATCATGATGATCATTTCCTTCATCATGATGCAAATTTTCTTCATAATGATGATCATTTCCTTTATCATGATGCGTATTTCCTTCATCATGATGCCCATTTCCTTCGTCATAATTCTTATTTCCATCATCATGATGCATAAATCCTTCATCGTGATACTTATTTCCTTCATCATGATGCTCATTTCTATCATCATGATCCATGTTTCCTTAATCATGATGCTCATTTCCTATATCATGACCTAATTTCCTTCATCATGATGCATATTTTCCTTCATCATAATGCTCATTTCCTACGACATGATGCATATTCCCATCATCATGATGCCCATTTCTTTCATCACGATGCTCATTTACTTCGTCATGACGCGTATTTTCCTTCGTCATAACGCTCATTTCCTACATCATGATGCATATTTCAATCTTCATGATGCTCTTTTCCTTCATCTTGATGCTTATTTCCTTCGCCGTGATGCATATTTCCTTCATCATGTAATCATTTACAACATCATGATGCTAATATACTTAATCATGATGCTCATTTCCTTCTTCATGATGCTCATTTCCTACATTATGATGCTCATTTCCTTCTTCATGATGCTCATTTCTTTCATCATAATGTATATTTACTTCGTCGTGATTATCATTTCCTAAGTCATTAGGTCATTTCCTTTAATCATGATGCTTATTTCATTCATCATGATACATATTTTCTTAATCATGATGCTCATTTCCTTCATCATGATACATATTTCCTTCATCGTGATGCTCATTTCGTACATCAATATGATCTTTTCCTTCATTATGATGCATGTTTTCTAAATGATGATCCTCATTTCTATCACCATATTTACTTCATCATGTTGCTCATTCACTACATCATGATGCTCATTTCATTCGTTACGATGCATATTGCCTTCATCATGATGCTCACTTCTTACATCATGCTCCATATTTCCGTCATCTCTATGTTCATTTCCAACATCATGATGATCATTTCCTTCATCATGATGCAAATTTTCTTCATAATGATACTCATTTCCTTTATCATGATTCGTATTTCCTTAATCATGATGCCCATTTCCTTCGTCATAATTCTTATTTCCATCATCATGATGCATAAATCCTTCATCGTGATACTTATTTCTTTCATCATGATGCTCATTTCTATTATTATGATGTATGTTTCCTTCATCATGATGCTCATTACTTATATCATGAAATAATTTCCTTCATCATGATGCATATTTTCTTTCATCATGATGATCGTTTCTATCATCATGATGCATGTTTCCTTCATCATGATGCTCGTTTCCTATATCATGACCTAATATCCTTCATCATAATGCATATTTTCCTTCGTCATAATTCTCATTTCCTACGTCACGATGCATATTCCCATCATCATGATGCTCATTTCCTTCTTCATGATGCTCATTTCCTACATTATGATGCTCATTTCCTTCTTCATGATGCTCATTTCTTTCATCATAATGTATATTTACTTCATCAAGATTATCATTTCCGAAGTCATTATGGTCATTTCCTTTAATCATGATGCTTATTTAATTCATCGTGATACATATTTTCTTAATCAAGATGCTCATTTCCTACATCATGATACATATTTCTTTCATCGTGATGCTCATTTCTTACATCAATATGATCTTTTCCTTCATCATGATGCATGTTTTCTTAATGATGATCCTCATTTCTATCACCATGATGCATATTTCCTTCATCATGTAATCATTTACAACATCATGATGCTAATATACTTCATCATGATGCGTATTTCCTTCATCATGATGCTCATTTCCTTCTTCATGATGCTCATTTCCCACATTATGATGCTCATTTCCTTCTTCAAGATTTTCATTTCTTTCATGATAATGTATATTTCCTTTATCATGATTATGGACATTTCCTTTAATCACGAGGCTTATTTCATTCATCGTGATACATATTAATCAGGAGGCTTATTTCATTCATCATAAAGTCATTATGGACATTTCCTTTAATCACGAGGCTTATTTAATTCATCGTGATACATATTTCCTTAATCATGTAGCTCATTTCCTACATCATGATACATATTTCTTTCATCATGGTGATATTTCTTTCATCGTGATGCTCATTTCTTACATCAATATGCTCATTTCCTTCTTCATGATGTTCATTTCTTTCATCATAATGTATATTTCCTTCATCATGATTATGGACATTTCCTTTAATCACGAGGCTTATTTCATTCATCGTGATACATATTAATCAGGAGGCTTATTTCATTCATCATAAAGTCATTATGGACATTTCCTTTAATCACGACGCTTATTTCATTCATTGTGATACATATTTCCTTAATCATGATGCTCATTTCCTACATCATGATACATATTTCCTTCATCATGGTGATATTTCCTTCATCTTGATGCTCATTTCTTACATCAATATGCTCTTTTCCTTCATCATGATGCATGTTTTCTTCACGATGATCCTTATTTCCATAACCATGATGTTAATTTCCTTCATCATGATGCTATTTACTTCATCATGATGCTCATTCACTACATCATGATGCTCATTTCATTCATTACGATGCATATTTCCTTCATCATGATGCTCATTTCTTACATCATGCTTCATATTTCCTTTATCTCTATGTTCATTTCCAACATCATGATGATCATTTCCTTCATCATAATGCAAATTTTCTTCATAAGGATGCTCATTTCCTTTATCATGATGCGTATTTCCTTCATCATGATGCCCATTTCCTTCGTCATAATTCTTATTTCCATCATCATGATGCATAAATCCTTCATCGTGATACTTATTTCCTTCATCATGATGCTCATTTCTATCATCATGATCCATGTTTCCTTAATCATGATGCTCATTTCCTATATCATGACCTAATTTCCTTCATCATGATGCATATTTTCCTTCATCATAATGCTCATTTCCTACGACATGATGCATATTCCCATCATCATGATGCCCATTTCTTTCATCACGATGCTCATTTACTTCGTCATGACGCGTATTTTCCTTCGTCATAACGCTCATTTCCTACATCATGATGCATATTTCAATCTTCATGATGCTCTTTTCCTTCATCTTGATGCTTATTTCCTTCGCCGTGATGCATATTTCCTTCATCATGTAATCATTTACAACATCATGATGCTAATATACTTAATCATGATGCTCATTTCCTTCTTCATGATGCTCATTTCCTACATTATGATGCTCATTTCCTTCTTCATGATGCTCATTTCTTTCATCATAATGTATATTTACTTCGTCGTGATTATCATTTCCTAAGTCATTAGGTCATTTCCTTTAATCATGATGCTTATTTCATTCATCATGATACATATTTTCTTAATCATGATGCTCATTTCCTTCATCATGATACATATTTCCTTCATCGTGATGCTCATTTCGTACATCAATATGATCTTTTCCTTCATTATGATGCATGTTTTCTTAATGATGATCCTCATTTCTATCACCATATTTACTTCATCATGTTGCTCATTCACTACATCATGATGCTCATTTCATTCGTTACGATGCATATTGCCTTCATCATGATGCTCACTTCTTACATCATGCTCCATATTTCCTTCATCTCTATGTTCATTTCCAACATCATGATGATCATTTCCTTCATCATGATGCAAATTTTCTTCATAATGATACTCATTTCCTTTATCATGATTCGTATTTCCTTAATCATGATGCCCATTTCCTTCGTCATAATTCTTATTTCCATCATCATGATGCATAAATCCTTCATCGTGATACTTATTTCTTTCATCATGATGCTCATTTCTATTATTATGATGCATGTTTCCTTCATCATGATGCTCATTACCTATATCATGAAATAATTTCCTTCATCATGATGCATATTTTCTTTCATCATGATGATCGTTTCTATCATCATGATGCATGTTTCCTTCATCATGATGCTCGTTTCCTATATCATGACCTAATATCCTTCATCATAATGCATATTTTCCTTCGTCATAATTCTCATTTCCTACGTCACGATGCATATTCCCATCATCATGATGCTCATTTCCTTCTTCATGATGCTCATTTCCTACATTATGATGCTCATTTCCTTCTTCATGATGCTCATTTCTTTCATCATAATGAATATTTACTTCATCAAGATTATCATTTCCGAAGTCATTATGGTCATTTCCTTTAATCATGATGCTTATTTAATTCATCGTGATACATATTTTCTTAATCAAGATGCTCATTTCCTATATCATGATACATATTTCTTTCATCGTGATGCTCATTTCTTACATCAATATGATCTTTTCCTTCATCATGATGCATGTTTTCTTAATGATGATCCTCATTTCTATCACCATGATGCATATTTCCTTCATCATGTAATCATTTATAACATCATGATGCTAATATACTTCATCATGATGCGTATTTCCTTCATCATGATGCTCATTTCCTTCTTCATGATGCTCATTTCCCACATTATGATGCTCATTTCCTTCTTCAAGATTTTCATTTCTTTCATCATAATGTATATTTCCTTTATCATGATTATGGACATTTCCTTTAATCACGAGGCTTATTTCATTCATCGTGATACATATTAATCAGGAGGCTTATTTCATTCATCATAAAGTCATTATGGACATTTCCTTTAATCACAAGGCTTATTTAATTCATCGTGATACATATTTCCTTAATCATGTAGCTCATTTCCTACATCATGATACATATTTCTTTCATCATGGTGATATTTCTTTCATCGTGATGCTCATTTCTTACATCAATATGCTCATTTCCTTCTTCATGATGCTCATTTCTTTCATCATAATGTATATTTCCTTCATCATGATTATGGACATTTCCTTTAATCACGAGGCTTATTTCATTCATCGTGATACATATTAATCAGGAGGCTTATTTCATTCATCATAAAGTCATTATGGACATTTCCTTTAATCACGAGGCTTATTTCATTCATCGTGATACATATTTCCTTAATCATGATGCTCATTTCCTACATCATGATACATATTTCCTTCATCATGGTGATATTTCCTTCATCTTGATGCTCATTTCTTACATCAATATGCTCTTTTCCTTCATCATGATGCATGTTTTCTTCACAATGATCTCATTCACTACATCATGATGATCATTTCATTCATTACGATGCATATTTCCTTCATCATGATGCTCATTTCTTACATCATGCTTCATATTTCCTTTATCTCTATGTTCATTTCCAACATCATGATGATCATTTCCTTCATCATGATGCAAATTTTCTTCATAATGATGCTCATTTCCTTTATCATGATGCGTATTTCCTTCATCAAGATGCTCATTTCCTTCATCATAATTCTTATTTCCATCATCATGATGCATAAATCCTTCATCATGATACTTATTTCCTTCATCATGATGTTCATTTCTATCATCAAGATCCATGTTTCCTTCATCATGATGCTCATTTCCTATATCATGACCTAATTTCCTTCATCATGATGCATATTTTCCTTCATCATAATGCTCATTTCCTACGACATGGTGCATATTCCCATCATCATGATGCCCATTTCTTTCATCACGATTGTCACGCCCCGACCCCAGACAGAGCGCGACAACCGCCACGTTAACCATAAATTTCATAGAATGGGTGCACTCCACTCCACAAAGTTTATAGAAAACGTAAGGCTTGCTATCAAGTACATGTAGAACTGAACAACTGATAACAACGGGTACAACCCGAGGACATCATCTCATAAAGTATCAACAAGGATTTACAAAGGTACAAAATTCAACGGTGTAACTTAGTTTAAAGAAAATATACATGAACGATATAACATCGCGAAGATACAAAAAGAACATCAAGGGGGTCACCAAATATAAACTATACAATCTCGCCAATGAATCCGTCAATTTACATAAAAGAGAAAGTACCCAAAACACGGATTGGATGATGAGCAAACGATAGGCAAACCTCCAACCAAAACGATATCAACAGCCTGAAAAGGAAAGAATGATGGGGGGTGAGCAAAACCACTAGCTCAGTGAGGTGATAAGCCGGTCACCCCGACCCTTATACGAAGCATGTACTCCCACTCGCGGTTCATAACATAAAATCCCACAATTCGTCCCACAATAATTATTCTCACTCAGTGTACATATTAATGAAAATAAAAACCTTAGTGCACATTTATGAATAACACAATTAGTTCAAACAACATGTTATCACATAAAAGACGCGTGGGTAGTCAACATCCTCCTCGAACTGAGCTCTCCGTCGAGAAACAGTCCAAGCCCGTCACCGTTACTCTAGATAAAATGCACATTAATATTCTTTCTCAATACGCCAAGTGCTAAAGTTCACAATTCAATATCGACGTGAATACTTGAAATGATCAAACATATAAACATATATGACATGCATATCCCACACCGGTGACGTTGACTGAGCCTATAATAGACTGATCCATCTAACGATCACCCTCCAGAGTATCAGTATTTGGCAAATGGACAGGTGCCCCGTTAGATCTAACTCACCCAGGTTTGCCAATCACGGGCAACTTGGTTGTCACTCTAACTCACCCGAACCGCGACAATTCGGGCTACTTAATCAATGTCGCTCCAACTCACCCGAACCGTGACCAATTCGGGCTACTTAACCTTGGTACCAGGCATATATATGCATGTGCATCATAAGATAAATAACGACTCAAGTTAGAGTCTTAATTGGCACACAAGAATAACTAGAAATCAATAATACTCATAAAATGGCTAACATGACTCTAACCAGAGCAATCGAGTCAATCAGGCTCTTTACCACATAACATAATACCAAATAATTTTCTTATCAATTAACTAAAACTAAAATAAATGCACATTTATCGAGGGTCCACACTTCCCACAAGAGAAGGCGTTCCCGAATTATCAACTCACAAGGAAGTGATTAACTCTCTCCGGAATCTGAAGTCGGTCCCTTGCCCTTCGTCGATGGTTCTTTACCTAGAAAGGAGATGAGCAATTAAAGACAAATTAAATATAACTAACTATTAGCGTTAACATCCCTTTCATTGCTAAAAACAAATCCTAATCGAGTTCGAACGAGTCGATATTAAATAAAAATGGCATGTAACTCTTTAACATCAGTTCCCAATCCCATATAACCGTTTCAATACATTAACTAAACGAAACGATAAAAAAAATAAGTTTGAATTCGACATAAAAATTCTGAAATTTTCCAGCTAGCGGCAGTTTACGAGAAAAATCATAACTAATTGTAGAATAATCGGATTGAGGCGTTTCAAGTGGCTACGGAAAGCTAACGAGTTCAGCTACGTACAGAAATTAAGTTTGCAAAGTTTCGATGGCAATAGCTATGCCAAAATCAGTTCGAACAGTCTGCAAATTACCCACATACCAAAAAGAAAAACCCCACAAAATTACAAAATCATGGAAGAAGGAAGCTTAATTCACACACCACTTACCTCAAAACAACTTAAAAACCACCTAGGATGAGGGTTGTAAGGGAGAATTTGATCAACAAGGGTTTCTCCTCTTCCTCTCTTCTTTCCCCTCTTTTGCTTTTCTTCTCCCGTTCTTCTCTCTCTTTTTTTTAACTTTAGCCTTAATAATTATATATCAGGCCATTTAAGTGGGCTGAAACTTTGGGCCACAAAATAAATAAATAAATAAATTTGGGCTTTCTAAAAAAAATATAGTTGGGCTTAATTGGGCTGGCCTTTTGGGCCATAAAAATAAATAATTAGGTTTTGGGCTTTCTAACAAAATCTAGTTGAGCTAAGATAGGGCTGGCCTTTTGGGCCATAAAATAAATAAATAGGTTTTGGACTTTCTAAAAAAAATCTAGTTGAACTAAGATATTATAAAGTATCCCCTCCTCCAAAAAGTTTCGTCCTCGAAACATAAACGTACCTAGAGATGAAAAGAGATTTGGATGGTGTTGACGCATGACTGACTCTGGTTCCCATGTTTCTTCTTCAATTTGATCACTTCTCCATAGAATTCTCACCATAGGAATGGATTTGTTACGAAGCATTTTCTCTCGGCGATCTACAATTTGAACAGGTTGTACTTCGTACGATAGATTTTCCTTTAATACAACTGGGGGATCTTTGAGCACGTGCGAGGGATCTGGTTCATATTTTCTAAGCATAGAGACATGGAAGACATCGTGAATCTTCGACAATTCCGATGGTAGCTCAAGTCGATACGCGACATGACCAATCCTTTGCACGATCGTAAACGGGCCAATATACCTTGGACTCAACTTTCCTCGACGGCGGAATCGCAACACGCCCTTCCATGGAGAAACTTTCAGAAAAACTTTGTCTCCTTCATTAAACTCCAAATCGCGCCTCCTATTATCTGCGTAACTTTTCTGTCGATCTTGCGCTGCCTTAAGTCTGTCTCGAATAAGTTGTATTTTTGCCTTCGCATCTTCGATAAGCTCTACTTGTTCGATTTGTCTCTCGCCAACCTCATCCCAAAAGAGTGGTGTTCGACACTTTCGGCCATACAGAGCTTCGTACGGGGGCATTCCAATGCTTGAATGATAACTGTTGTTATAAGCGAACTCCACCAAAGTCACGTACTTATCCCAGCTACCTCCCAAATTCAACACCATTGCACGTAACATGTCTTCTAGTGTCTGTATAGTTCTCTCTGACTGTCCATCAGTCTGTGGATGAAACGAGGTACTGAATAGTAATTTTGTACCTAGCGCTTTCTGCAGACTAGGCCAAAAACGGGAAGTGAATCTTGGATCACGGTCAGATATGATTGACACTGGTACTCCGTGCAATCTCACGATCTCATCGACATATAACTTGGCAAGTTTCTCTAAAGATTCGTTGGTATGCACTGGAAGGAAATGTGCTGATTTCGTCAGACGATCGACAATGACCCAAATTGAGTCATGACCCTTTTGGGTTCGAGGTAAACCAGAAACAAAATCCATTGTGACGTTTTCCCATTTCCACTCAGGAATAGGTAGTGGTTGAAGCATGCCGGCTGGTTTTTGGTGTTCCGCTTTAATCTGTTGGCAAGATAAGCACTTTGATACAAATTCAGTAGTGTCCCGTTTCATACCTGGCCACCAATAATGCTCCCGAAGTGTTCTATACATTTTGGTACTACCAGGATGCATAGCATAGGCTGAAGAATGGGCTTCCTCAAGAATAGCTCTACGAACATCAAGTTCTGATGGAACACAAACACGATTTTTAAAAGTAAGAAGTCCATCATCCCGAATTTGATATTCAGTTTCTTTTCCTTGATTTAGCTTCGCCATCTTCTGTTGTAAATAAACATCGTGTGATTGTCTTTCTCGAATTTTCTCGAACAAGGTAGGTCTAACCTCGAATTTGGCGATTAAGGCAGAATCATTAGACTTTTCACAATCGAGCGAAATGTGTAAAGATTTAAATTGCTCCAACATAGGAAGATAAAAAGATTGAATTGAAGCAAGTGAGGTAGAAGACTTTCTACTCAGAGCATCTGCAACAACGTTCGCCTTGCCAGGATGATAATCGATGACTAAGTCATAGTCACTAATCAACTCCATCCATCGCCTTTGCCTGAGGTTGAGCTCCTTTTGCGTGGTGATATACTTTAAGCTCTTGTGATCAGTGAAAACCCGACAAGTTGCACCATACAGATAGTGTCTCCATATCTTCAATGCAAAGACGATTGCAGCCAACTCTAAATCATGTGTAGGATAATTTTCTTCGTTCTTCTTCAATTGCCTTGAAGAGTAGGCAATAACCTTTCCTTCTTGCATGAGAACGCATCCTAATCCTTGTCTCGAGGCGTCGCTATAAATGGTAAATTCTCCAATCGCTGGGTCTGGCAAAGCAAGAATAGGAGCTGAAACGAGTCGTCTTTTCAATTCTTGAAATGCTTCCTCGCATTCTTCACTCCATTCAAATTTTACCCCTTTCCGAGTCAATTTAGTCAAAGATGAAGCCAATAACGAAAAGTCTTTGACAAACCGTCGATAATATCCAGCTAATCCCAGAAAACTACGAATCTCTGTCACGTTCTTTGGATGCTCCCAATCTAGTATAGCTTGAATCTTCACTGGATCGACGTAGATTCCTTCTTTAGAAATGTGATGACCCAAAAAGCTTACCTCGCGAAGCCAAAATTCACATTTCGAGAATTTAGCATAAAGCCGATTTTCTCTGAGAATGTTCAGAGCAATTCTTAGATGCTGAGAATGCTCGTCGTCCGATTTAGAATAAATAAGAATGTCATCAATGAAGATGATGACAAACTTATCTAAGTACGGCCGAAAGACCCGATTCATAAGATCCATAAAAGCTGCAGGAGCATTTGTGAGTCCAAAAGGCATAACACAGAATTCAAAATGACCGTATCTGGTTCGAAAAGCAGACTTAGGGATATCAGATTCCCTAATCTTGAGTTGGTGATAACCGGATCGCAAATCAATTTTTGAGAACACAGTTGCTCCTTGCAATTGATCAAACAGATCATCGATTCTTGGAAGAGGATATTTGTTCTTGATAGTCACCTTGTTCAATTGACGGTAGTCGACACATAGACGAAGTGATCCATCTTTCTTCTTGACAAAAAGAACTGGAGCACCCCATGGAGATGTGCTAGGTCGTATGAAACCCTTCTCCAATAATTCCCCAAGTTGTGTCTGGAGTTCCTTAAGCTCAGCAGGCGACATTCGATATGGAGTAATCGATATAGGTATGATTCCAGGAAGTACGTCAATGGAAAAATCAATCTCTCGATTCGGAGGTTGTCCTGGTAAGTCTTCGGGAAAGACATCAGGAAATTCATTCACGATTGGGATGTCATCTAGTTTAGTTTCAGAAAGAGAAGTATCGATGACAAATGCCAAGAATGCCTCACAACCCTTACGCATTAATTTATGCGCAGTCAACATTGAAATAAAAGAGAGGGATCTCGTTTGAAGTTTACCCTCAAAAACAAGTTCTGAGAATCCTGGTCTACGAAAAATAACAAGCTTCTCGTGGCAATCGAGAATTGCATGATGAGAAGAAAGCCAATCCATGCCAAGAATAACATCAAGATCAATCAAAGGCAATGGTATCAATTCAGCCTCTAAAATGACATCTTTGATCTTCAATGGACAACCAAGGAATACTGAATCACGAATTAGGCGCTCTCCAAGAGGGGTATGAACGATGATTCCAGGTGATAAATGAGAGATAGGATAATCTAAGATCGCAGTAAGATCATTTCGGATATAAGACCTATCAGAACCTGGGTCAAATAAAGCGTAGACCTGATGGTCTCCCACAAACACATGGCCTAAAGAAGCAATATTAGGTGAGATTGTGATTTAAAAAATTTGAAAAGATAGAATTTCTTACGAATGTTTTATTCGTAATCAAGTGGCATAACAAGGCGGGGTTAGATTTAGCATGTGAAAATACTCAAATTATAAATTACCTGTCACAACCTTCGGATCTGAGCGAGCCTCTTCTTGGGAAATATGAAATACTCTAGTTTGCTTCCTTCCTTGCATAGGTGATTGAGTACTAGGGCCGCTTGAGGCATCGGGCACTCTGGTAACTGCAGATCGAGTATCTCTGGGTGTAGAATATGTTAGTTTACCACGAAACTGACCAGAACCCTGACTGCTCGTTCTCATAAGCTGAGGACAAGAACTTCGCATATGCCCCGGCTGTCGACACTGAAAACATACTTGAGGAGCCTTACAGGGGCCGTCATGATATTTTAGGCAATTCTGGCACTTGCGATTTTCACCAACCGAACCCGAGACATTGCTCCCGCCTCTACTAAACTGCTCCCGAGGTTGAGGAAAACTAATAGATGCCGAACTTGGTGCGCCACGCGAAGATCCCACACCCCTATACACCTTCGATGCATTTCCTGGAAATGCGCTCCCTTGCCTTTTCTTTTGAGATCGTTCTGCAAGCTTATGTCTCGCCTGAACTAAACCTTCTACCCTCAGGGCTTCTTCTACGAGATCGTCAAGACTCTCGTACTTGTCTCCGGACTTGATGCGATCTCGAATATTTAAATTAAGACCATCTTCAAATCTCTTGCATAAGTCTCTCGTCGTATATGACTCAGGAGCGAATTCTCGCAATTCCAGAAATTTGCTTTCGTACTCAACGACCGACATAATGCCTTGAAAGAGGTTGAAGAACTCCTTTCTCTTCTGATCCTTGATGTACTGAGAGAAGTATCGATCTTTGAATCGTTCCACAAAGATAGCCCACGTAATAGTAACCGAAGATATCTCTTTTAGATTCTGCCACCATCGTCGTGCATCTGGGCCTAACAGCTTGGTCGCAATGACCACACGATAACATTCTTCAATCATCAAGGTGTCAAAGGTCTCTGTAATCTCCTTTAACCATGCCCCCGCTTTAGAAGCATCTCTTGCACCGTTAAATTTCGAAGTCCCCATGTTTTCAACTGCTTTCACCAAATCAGGTATAAAAAGTGCACCTCGAGAAGCAGAACCTCCTAAAGCCATTTCTGGAGTAAAAACTGGTACATTAGATGTAGGTCGAATCGATTCATTAGCACGAAGAACCTCTTCAGTGACAGTCGTAGTTGTATGAGCTGTTGTAGGTGGTGGAACACCATGTATTCGAATGTGATCATAATACAATTGGTACTGCTCGGGTGTCATCATGTGCTCAACCCGCAACTGGGCCCGTGGTTGCTCTACCTGGGAAACTGGCACCCTATGATCAGAATTGATAGGGTCCATAACCGTCGGAGGAATGACATGATCAGAAGAAACATGTCCTCGAGGTCCACGAGGAACAGAAGAGAGTAGAGGACTCGGAGGATCACGAGGAGCGTGTCCTCGACCTCGACCTCGACCTCGACCTCGACCTCGAACTGGAGGTGCCATAATGACTGAAAGGAAGAAAGGAAAGAAAATGCAAGGTCAACGTCAAGGCAATACGATACCTTAGGATGACATAGAAACAAAGTTGGACTCATTGGCTTGACACAAAAAGAATGAGAATCATAAAACCAGGCTCTGATACCAAGAAAGTTGTCACGCCCCGACCCCAGACAGAGCGCGACAACCGCCACGTTAACCATAAATTTCATAGAATGGGTGCACTCCACTCCACAAAGTTTATAGAAAACGTAAGGCTTGCTATCAAGTACATGTAGAACTGAACAACTGATAACAACGGGTACAACCCGAGGACATCATCTCATAAAGTATCAACAAGGATTTACAAAGGTACAAAATTCAACGGTGTAACTTAGTTTAAAGAAAATATACATGAACGATATAACATCGCGAAGATACAAAAAGAACATCAAGGGGGTCACCAAATATAAACTATACAATCTCGCCAATGAATCCGTCAATTTACATAAAAGAGAAAGTACCCAAAACACGGATTGGATGATGAGCAAACGATAGGCAAACCTCCAACCAAAACGATATCAACAGCCTGAAAAGGAAAGAATGATGGGGGGTGAGCAAAACCACTAGCTCAGTGAGGTGATAAGCCGGTCACCCCGACCCTTATACGAAGCATGTACTCCCACTCGCGGTTCATAACATAAAATCCCACAATTCGTCCCACAATAATTATTCTCACTCAGTGTACATATTAATGAAAATAAAAACCTTAGTGCACATTTATGAATAACACAATTAGTTCAAACAACATGTTATCACATAAAAGACGCGTGGGTAGTCAACATCCTCCTCGAACTGAGCTCTCCGTCGAGAAACAGTCCAAGCCCGTCACCGTTACTCTAGATAAAATGCACATTAATATTCTTTCTCAATACGCCAAGTGCTAAAGTTCACAATTCAATATCGACGTGAATACTTGAAATGATCAAACATATAAACATATATGACATGCATATCCCACACCGGTGACGTTGACTGAGCCTATAATAGACTGATCCATCTAACGATCACCCTCCAGAGTATCAGTATTTGGCAAATGGACAGGTGCCCCGTTAGATCTAACTCACCCAGGTTTGCCAATCACGGGCAACTTGGTTGTCACTCTAACTCACCCGAACCGCGACAATTCGGGCTACTTAATCAATGTCGCTCCAACTCACCCGAACCGTGACCAATTCGGGCTACTTAACCTTGGTACCAGGCATACATATGCATGTGCATCATAAGATAAATAACGACTCAAGTTAGAGTCTTAATTGGCACACAAGAATAACCAGAAATCAATAATACTCATAAAATGGCTAACATGACTCTAACCAGAGCAATCGAGTCAATCAGGCTCTTTACCACATAACATAATACCAAATAATTTCTTTTCAATTAACTAAAACTAAAATAAATGCACATTTATCGAGGGTCCACACTTCCCACAAGAGAAGGCGTTCCCGAATTATCAACTCACAAGGAAGTGATTAACTCTCTCCGGAATCTGAAGTCAGTCCCTTGCCCTTCGTCGATGGTTCTTTACCTAGAAAGGAGATGAGCAATTAAAGACAAATTAAATATAACTAACTATTAGCGTTAACATCCCTTTCATTGCTAAAAACAAATCCTAATCGAGTTCGAACGAGTCGATATTAAATAAAAATGGCATGTAACTCTTTAACATCAGTTCCCAATCCCATATAACCGTTTCAATACATTAACTAAACGAAACGATAAAAAAAATAAGTTTGAATTCGACATAAAAATTCTGAAATTTTCCAGCTAGCGGCAGTTTACGAGAAAAATCATAACTAATTGTAGAATAATCGGATTGAGGCGTTTCAAGTGGCTACGGAAAGCTACGAGTTCAGCTACGTACAGAAATTAAGTTTGCAAAGTTTCGATGGCAATAGCTATGCCAAAATCAGTTCGAACAGTCTGCAAATTACCCACATACCAAAAAGAAAAACCCCACAAAATTACAAAATCATGGAAGAAGGAAGCTTAATTCACACACCACTTACCTCAAAACAACTTAAAAACCACCTAGGATGAGGGTTGTAAGGGAGAATTTGATCAACAAGGGTTTCTCCTCTTCCTCTCTTCTTTCCCCTCTTTTGCTTTTCTTCTCCCGTTCTTCTCTCTCTTTTTTTTAACTTTAGCCTTAATAATTATATATCAGGCCATTTAAGTGGGCTGAAACTTTGGGCCACAAAATAAATAAATAAATAAATTTGGGCTTTCTAAAAAAAATATAGTTGGGCTTAATTGGGCTGGCCTTTTGGGCCATAAAAATAAATAATTAGGTTTTGGGCTTTCTAACAAAATCTAGTTGAGCTAAGATAGGGCTGGCCTTTTGGGCCATAAAATAAATAAATAGGTTTTGGGCTTTCTAAAAAAAATCTAGTTGAACTAAGATATTATAACGATGCTCATTTACTTCGTCATGACGCGTATTTTCCTTCGTCATAACGCTCATTTCCTACATCATGATGCATATTTCAATCTTCAAGATGCTCTTTTCCTTCATCTTGATGCTTATTTCCTTCGCCATGATGCATATTTCCTTCATCATGTAATCATTTACAACATCATGATGCTAATATACTTAATCATGATGCTCATTTCCTTCTTCATGATGCTCATTTCCTACATTATGATGCTCATTTCCTTCTTCATGATGCTCATTTCTTTCATCATAATGTATATTTACTTCGTCGTGATTATCATTTCCTAAGTCATTAGGTCATTTCCTTTAATCATGATGCTTATTTCATTCATCGTGATACATATTTTCTTAATCATGATGCTCATTTCCTTCATCATGATAGATATTTCCTTCATCGTGATGCTCATTTCGTACATCAATATGATCTTTTCCTTCATTATGATGCATGTTTTCTTAATGATGATCCTCATATCTATCACCATATTTACTTCATCATGTTGCTCATTCACTACATCATGATGCTCATTTCATTCGTTACGATGCATATTGCCTTCATCATGATGCTCACTTCTTACATCATGCTTCATATTTCCTTCATCTCTATGTTCATTTCCAACATCATGATGATCATTCCTTCATCATGATGCAAATTTTCTTCATAATGATACTCATTTCCTTTATCATGATGCGTATTTCCTTCATCATGATGCCCATTTCCTTCGTCATAATTCTTATTTCCATCATGATGCATAAATCCTTCATCGTGATACTTATTTCTTTCATCATGATGCTCATTTCTATTATTATGATACATGTTTCCTTCATCATGATGCTCATTACCTATATCATGAAATAATTTCCTTCTTCATGATGCATATTTTCTTTCATCATGATGATCGTTTCTATCATCATGATGCATGTTTCCTTCATCATGATGCTCGTTTACTATATCATGACCTAATATCCTTCATCATAATGCATATTTTCCTTCGTCATAATTCTCATTTCCAACGTCACGATGCATATTCCCATCATCATGATGCTCATTTCCTTCTTCATGATGCTCATTTCCTTCTTCATGATGCTCATTTCTTTCATCACAATGTATATTTACTTCATCATGATTATCATTTCCGAAGTCATTATGGTCATTTCCTTTAATCATGATGCTTATTTAATTCATCGTGATACATATTTTCTTAATCATGATGCTCATTTCCTACATCATGATACATATTTCTTTCATCGTGATGCTCATTTCTTACATCAATATGATCTTTTCCTTCATCATGATGCATGTTTTCTTAATGATGATCCTCATTTCTATCACCACGATGCATATTTCCTTCATCATGTAATCATTTACAACATCATGATGCTAATATACTTCATCATGATGCGTATTTCCTTCATCATGATGCTCATTTCCTTCTTCATGATGCTCATTTCCCACATTATGATGCTCATTTCCTTCTTCATGATTTTCATTTCTTTCATCATAATGTATATTTCCTCCATCATGATTATGGACATTTCCTTTAATCACGAGGCTTATTTCATTCATCGTGATACATATTAATCAGGAGGCTTATTTCATTCATCATAAAGTCATTATGGACATTTCCTTTAATCACGAGGCTTATTTAATTCATCGTGATACATATTTCCTTAATCATGTAGCTCATTTCCTACATCATGATACATATTTCTTTCATCATGGTGATATTTCTTTCATCGTGATGCTCATTTTTTACATCAATATGCTCATTTCCTTCTTCATGATGCTCATTTCTTTCATCATAATGTATATTTCCTTCATCATGATTATGGACATTTCCTTTAATCACGAGGCTTATTTCATTCATCGTGATACATATTAATCAGGAGGCTTATTTCATTCATCATAAAGTCATTATGGACATTTCCTTTAATCACGACGCTTATTTCATTCATTGTGATACATATTTCCTTAATCATGATGCTCATTTCCTACATCATGATACATATTTCCTTCATCATGGTGATATTTCCTTCATCTTGATGCTCATTTCTTACATCAATATGCTCTTTTCCTTCATCATGATGCATGTTTTCTTCACGATGATCCTTATTTCCATAACCATGATGTTAATTTCCTTCATCATGATGCTATTTACTTCATCATGATGCTCATTCACTGCATCATGATGCTCATTTCATTCATTATGATGCATATTTCCTTCATCATGAAGCTCATTTCTTGCATCATGCTTCATATTTCCTTTATCTCTATGTTCATTTCCAACATCATGATGATCATTTCCTTCATAATGATGCAAATTTTCTTCATAATGATGCTCATTTCCTTTATCATGATGCGTATTTCATTCATCATTATGCCCATTTCCTTCGTCATAATTCTTATTTCCATCATCATGATTCATAAATCCTTCATCGTGATACTTATTTCTTTCATCTTGATGCTCATTTCTATTATTATGATGCATGTTTCCTTCATCATGATGGTCATTACCTATATCATGAAATAATTTCCTTCATCATGATGCATATTTTCTTTCATCATGATGACCGTTTCTATCATCATGATGCATGTTTCCCTCATCATGATGCTCGTTTCCTATATCATGACCTAATATCCTTCATCATAATGCATATTTTCCTTCGTCATAATTCTCATTTCCTACGTCACGTTGCATATTCCCATCATCATGATGCTCATTTCCTTCTTCATGATGCTCATTTCCTACATTATGATGCTCATTTCCTTCTTCATGATGCTCATTTCTTTCATCATAATGTATATTTACTTCATCATGATTATCATTTCTGAAGTCATTATGGACATTTCCTTTAATCACGAGGCTTATTTAATTCATCGTGATACATATTTCCTTAATCATGTAGCTCATTTCCTACATCATGATACATATTTCTTTCATCATGGTGATATTTCTTTCATCGTGATGCTCATTTTTTACATCAATATGCTCATTTCCTTCTTCATGATGCTCATTTCTTTCATCATAATGTATATTTCCTTCATCATGATTATGGACATTTCCTTTAATCACGAGGCTTATTTCATTCATCATGATACATATTAATCAGGAGGCTTATTTCATTCATCATAAAGTCATTATGGACATTTCCTTTAATCACGACGCTTATTTCATTCATTGTGATACATATTTCCTTAATCATGATGCTCATTTCCTACATCATGATACATATTTCCTTCATCATGGTGATATTTCCTTCATCTTGATGCTCATTTCTTACATCAATATGCTCTTTTCCTTCATCATGATGCATGTTTTCTTCACGATGATCCTTATTTCCATAACCATGATGTTAATTTCCTTCATCATGATGCTATTTACTTCATCATGATGCTCATTCACTACATCATGATGCTCATTTCATTCATTACGATTCATATTTCCTTCATCATGATGCTCATTTCTTATATCATGCTTCATATTTCCTTTATCTCTATGTTCATTTCCAACATCATGATGATCATTTCCTTCATAATGATGCAAATTTTCTTCATAATGATGCTCATTTCCTTTATCATGATGCGTATTTCATTCATCATGATGTCCATTTCCTTCGTCATAATTCTTATTTCCATCATCATAATGCATAAATCCTTCATCGTGATACTTATTTCTTTCATCTTGATGCTCATTTCTATTATTATGATGCATGTTTCCTTCATCATGATGCTCATTACCTATATCATGAAATAATTTCCTTCATCATGATGCATATTTTCTTTCATCATGATGACCGTTTCTATCATCATGATGCATGTTTCCTTCATCATGATGCTCGTTTCCTATATCATGACCTAATATCCTTCATCATAATGCATATTTTTTTTCGTCATAATTCTCATTTCCTACGTCACGTTGCATATTCCCATCATATGATGCTCATTTCCTTCTTCATGATGCTCATTTCCTACATTATGATGCTCATTTCCTTCTTCATGATGCTCATTTCTTTCATCATAATGTATATTTACTTCATCATGATTATCATTTCCGAAGTCATTATGGTCATTTCCTTTAATCATGATGCTTATTTAATTCATCGTGATACATATTTTCTTAATCAAGATGCTCATTTCCTACATCATGATGTTCATTTCTTTCATCATAATGTATATTTCCTCCATCATGATTATGGACATTTCCTTTAATCACGAGGCTTATTTCATTCATCGTGATACATATTAATCAGGAGGCTTATTTCATTCATCATAAAGTCATTATGGACATTTCCTTTACTCACGAGGCTTATTTAATTCATCGTGATACATATTTCCTTAATCATGTAGCTCATTTCCTACATCATGATACATATTTCTTTCATCATGGTGATATTTCTTTCATCGTGATGCTCATTTTTTACATCAATATGCTCATTTCCTTCTTCATGATGCTCATTTCTTTCATCATAATGTATATTTCCTTCATCATGATTATGGACATTTCCTTTAATCACGAGGCTTATTTCATTCATCGTGATACATATTAATCAGGAGGCTTATTTCATTCATCATAAAGTCATTATGGACATTTCTTTTAATCACGACGCTTATTTCATTCATTGTGATACATATTTCATTAATCATGATGCTCATTTCCTACATCATGATACATATTTCCTTCATCATGGTGATATTTCCTTCATCTTGATGCTCATTTCTTACATCAATATGCACTTTTCCTTCATCATGATGCATGTTTTCTTCACGATGATCCTTATTTCCATAACCATGATGTTAATTTCCTTCATCATGATGCTATTTACTTCATCATGATGCTCATTCACTACATCATGATGCTCATTTCATTCATTACGATGCATATTTCCTTCATCATGATGCTCATTTCTTACATCATGCTTCATATTTCCTTTATCTCTATGTTCATTTCCAACATCATGATGATCATTTCCTTCATCATGATGCAAATTTTCTTCATAATGATGCTCATTTCCTTTATCATGATGCGTATTTCCTTCATCGTAATTCTTATTTCCATCATCATGATGCATAAATCCTTCATCATGATACTTATTTCCTTCATCATGATGCTCATTTCTATCATCATGATCCATGTTTCCTTCATCATGATGTTCATTTCCTATATCATGACCTAATTTCCTTCATCATGATGCGTATTTTTCTTCATCATAATGCTCATTTCCTACGACATGATGCATATTCCCATCATCATGATGCCCATTTCTTTCATCACGATCCCCATTTCCTTCGTCATGACATGTATTTTCCTTCGTCAAAACGCTCATTTCCTACATCATGATGCATATTTCAATCTTCATGATGCTCTTTTCATTCATCTTGATACTTATTTCCTTCGCCATGATGCATATTTCCTTCATCATGTAATCATTTACAACATCATGATGCTAATATACTTCATCATGATGCTCATTTCCTTCTTCATGATGCTCATTTCCTACATTATGATGCTCATTTCCTTCTTCATGATGCTCATTTCTTTCATCATAATGTATATTTACTTCGTCGTGATTATCATTTCCTAAGTCATTAGGTCATTTTCTTTAATCATGATGCTTATTTCATTCATCGTGATACATATTTTCTTAATCATGATGCTCATTTCCTTCATCATGATACATATTTCCTTCATCGTGATGCTCATTTCGTACATCAATACGATCTTTTCCTTTATTATGATGCATGTTTTCTTAATGATGATCCTCATTTCTATCACCATATTTACTTCATCATGTTGCTCATTCACTACATCATGATGCTCATTTCATTCGTTACGATGCATATTGCCTTCATCATGATGCTCACTTCTTACATCATGCTTCATATTTCCTTCATCTCTATGTTCATTTCCAACATTATGATGATCATTTCCTTCATCATGATGCAAATTTTCTTCATAATGATACTCATTTCCTTTATCATGATGCGTATTTCCTTCATCATGATGCCCATTTCCTTTGTCATAATTCTTATTTCCATCATCATGATGCATAAATCCTTCATCGTGATACTTATTTCTTTCATCATGATGCTCATTTCTATTATTATGATGCATGTTTCCTTCATCATGATGCTCATTACCTATATCACGAAATAATTTCCTTCATCATGATGCATATTTTCTTTTATCATGATGATCGTTTCTATCATCATGATGCATGTTTCCTTCATCATGATGCTCGTTTCCTATATCATAACCTAATATCCTTCATCATAATGCATATTTTCCTTCGTCATAATTCTCATTTCCTACGTCACGATGCATATTCCCATCATCATGATGCTCATTTCCTTTTTCATGATGCTCATTTCCTACATTATGATGCTCATTTCCTTCTTCATGATGCTCATTTCTTTCATCATAATGTATATTTACTTCATCATGATTATCATTTCCGAAGTCATTATGGTCATTTCCTTTAATCATGATGCTGATTTAATTCATCGTGATACATATTTTCTTAATCATGATGCTCATTTCCTACATCATGATACATATTTCTTTCATCGTGATGCTCATTTCTTACATCAATATGATATTTTCCTTCATCATGATGCATGTTTTCTTAATGATGATCCTCATTTCTATCACCATGATGCATATTTCCTTCATCATGTAATCATTTACAACATCACGATGCTAATATACTTCATCATGATGCGTATTTCCATCATCATGATGCTCATTTCCTTCTTCATGATGCTCATTTCCCACATTATGATGCTCATTTCCTGCTTCATGATTTTCATTTCTTTCATCATAATGTATATTTCCTTCATCATGATTATGGACATTTCCTTTAATCACGAGGCTTATTTCATTCATCGTGATACATATTAATCAGGAGGCTTATTTCATTCATCATAAAGTCATTATGGACATTTCCTTTAATCACGACGCTTATTTCATTCATTGTGATACATATTTCATTAATCATGATGCTCATTTCCTACATCATGATACATATTTCCTTAATCATGGTGATATTTCCTTCATCTTGATGCTCATTTCTTACATCAATATGCACTTTTCCTTCATCATGATGCATGTTTTCTTCACGATGATCCTTATTTCCATAACCATGATGTTAATTTCCTTCATCATGATGCTATTTACTTCATCATGATGCTCATTCACTACATCATGATGCTCATTTCATTCATTACGATGCATATTTCCTTCATCATGATGTTCATTTCTTACATCATGCTTCATATTTCCTTTATCTCTATGTTCATTTCCAACATCATGATGATTATTTCCTTCATCATGATGCAAATTTTCTTCATAATGATGCTCATTTCCTTTATCATGATGCGTATTTCCTTCATCGTAATTCTTATTTCCATCATCATGATGCATAAATCCTTCATCATGATACTTATTTCCTTCATCATGATGCTCATTTCTATCATCATGATCCATGTTTTCCTTCATCATGATGCTAATATACTTCATCATGATGCTCATTTCCCACATTATGAAGCTCATTTCCTTCTTCACGATGCTCATTTCTTTCATCATAATGTATATTTCCTTCGTCATGATTATGGACATTTCCTTTAATCACGAGGCTTATTTCATTAATCGTGATACATATTAATCAGGAGGCTTATTACATTCATCATAAAGTCATTATGGACATTTCCTTTAATCACGAGGCTTATTTCATTCATCGTGATACATATTTCCTTAATCATGATGCTCATTTCCTAAATCATGATACATATTTCCTTAATCATGGTGATATTTCCTTCATCTTGATGCTCATTTCTTACATCAATATGCTCTTTTCCTTCATCATTATGCATGTTTTCTTCACGATGATCCTTATTTCCATAACCATGATGTTAATTTCCTTCATCATGATGCTATTTACTTCATCATGATGCTCATTCACTACATCATGATACTCATTTCATTCATTACGATGCATATTTCCTTCATCATGATGCTCATTTCTTACATCATGCTTCATATTTCCTTTATCTCTATGTTCATTTCCAATATCATGATGATCATTTCCTTCATCATGATGCAAATTTTCTTCATAATGATGCTCATTTCCTTTATCATGATGCGTATTTCCTTCATCAAGATGCTCATTTCCTTCATCATAATTCTTATTTCCATCATCATGATGCATAAATCCTTCATCATGATACTTATTTCCTTCATCATGATACTCATTTCTATTATCATGATCCATGTTTCCTTCATCATGATGCTCATTTCCTATATCATGACCTAATTTCCTTCATCATGATGCATATTTTCCTTCATCATAATGCTCATTACCTACGACATGATGCATATTCCCATCATCATGATGCCCATTTCTTTCATCACGATGCTCATTTCCTTCGTCATGACGCGTATTTTCCTTTGTCATAACGCTCATTTCCTACATCATGATGCATATTTCAATCTTCATGATGCTCTTTTCCTTCATCTTGATGCTTATTTCCTTCGCCATGATGCATATTTCCTTCATCATGTAATCATTTACAACATCATGATGCTAATATACTTCATCATGATACTCATTTCCTTCTTCATGATGCTCATTTCCTACATTATGATGCTCATTTCTTCTTCATGATGCTCATTTCTTTCATCATAATGTATATTTACTTCATCGTGATTATCATTTCCTAAGTCATTATGGTCATTTCCTTTAATCATGATGCTTATTTCATTCATCGTGATACATATTTTCTTAATCATGATGCTCATTTCCTACATCATGATACATATTTCCTTCATCGTGATGCTCATTTCTTACATCAATATGATCTTTTCCTTCATCATGCTGCATGTTTTCTTAATGATGATCCTCATTTCTATCACAATATTTACTTCAACATGTTGCTCATTCACTACATCATGATGCTCATTTCATTCGTTACGATACATATTGCCTTCATCATGATGCTCACTTCTTACATCATGCTTCATATTTCCTTCATCTCTATGTTCATTTCCAACATCATGATGATCATTTCCTTCATCATGATGCAAATTTTCTTCATAATGATACTCATTTCCTTTATCATGATGCGTATTTCCTTCATCATGGTGCCCATTTCCTTCGTCATAATTCTTATTTCCATCATCATGATGCATAAATCCTTCATCGTGATACTTATTTCCTTCATCATGATGCTCATTTCTATTATTATTATGCATGTTTCCTTCATCATGATGCTCATTACCTATATCATGAAACAATTTCCTTCATCATGATACTCGTTTCCTATATCATGACTTAATATCCTTCATCATAATGCATATTTTCCTTCATCATAATTCTCATTTCCTACGTCACGATGCATATTCCCATCATCATGATACTCATTTCCTTCTTCATGATGCTCATTTCCTACGTTATGATGCTCATTTCCTTCTTCATGATGCTCATTTCTTTCATCATAATGTATATTTACTTCATCAGGATGATCATTTCTATCATCACGATGCATGTTTCCTTACTCAAGATGCTCATTTCCTATATCATGACCTAATTTCCTTCATCATGATGCATATTTTCGTACATCAAAATTCTCATTTCCTACGTCACGACGCATATTCCCATCATCATGATGCTCATTTCCTGTATCAAGAAGCTCATTTCCTTCATCATGATGCATATTATCCTTCAACATAACGCTCATTTAATATGTATCATGATGCTCTTTTCCTTCATTATGATGCTCATTTCCTTCGCCATGATGCATATTTCTTTCATCATGTAATCATTTACATCATCATGATGCTAATATACTTCATCATGATGTGTATTTCCTTCATCATGATGCTCATTTCCTACATTATGTTGCTCATTTCCATCTTCATGATGCTCATTTCTTTAACCATAATGTATATTTCCTTCATCATGATTATCATTTCCTAAGTCATTATGTTCATTTCCATTAATCATGAGGCTTATTTCATTCATCGTGATACATATTTCCTTAATCATGTTGCTCATTTCCTACATCATGATACATATTTCCTTCATCATGGTGATATTTCCTTCATCTTGATGCTCATTTCTTACATCAATATGCTCTTTTCCTTCATCATGATGCATGTTTTCTTCACGATGATCCTTATTTCCATAACCATGATGTTAATTTCCTTCATCATGATGCTATTTACTTCATCATGATGCTCATTGACTACATCATGATGCTCATTTCATTCATTACGATGCATATTTCCTTCATCATTATGCTCATTTCTTACATCATGCTTCATATTTCCTTCATCTCTATGTTCATTTCCAACATCATGATGATCATTTCCTTCATCATGTTGCAAATTTTCTTCATAATAATGCTCATTTTCTTTATCATGATGTGTATTTCCATCATCATGATGCATAAATCCTTCATCATGATACTTATTTCCTTCATCATGAAGCTCATTTCTATCATCATGATGCTCATTTCCTATATCATGACATAATTTCCTTCATCATGATGCATATTTTCCTTCATCATAATTCTCATTTCCTACGTCACGATGCATATTCCCATCATCATGATGTTCATCTCCTGTATTATGATGCTCATTTCCTTCATCATGATGCATATTTTCCTTCATCATAACGCTCATTTCCTACATCACGATGCATATTTCAATCTTCATGATGCTCTTTTCCTTCATTTTGATGCTCTTTTCCTTCGCCATGATGCATATTTACTTCATCATGTAATCATTTACATCATCATGATGCTAATATATTTCATCATGATGCGTATTTCCTTCATCATGAAGCTCATATCCTACATTATGATGCTCATTTCCTTCTTCATGATGCTCATTTATTTCATCATAATGTATATTTCCTTCATCATGATTATCATTTCCTAAGTCATTATGGTCATTTCCTTTAATCATGAGGCTTATTTCATTCATTGTGATACATATTTCCTTAATCATGATACTCATTTCCTACATCATGATACATATTTTCTTCATCATGGTGATATTTCCCTCATCGTGATACTCATTTCTTTCATCAATATGCTCTTTTCCTTCATCATGATGCATGTTTTCTTCATGATAATCCTCATTTCCATCACCATGATGTTAATTTCCTTCATCGTGATGCGTATTTACTTCATCATGATGCTCATTAACTACATCATGATGCTCATTTCATTCATTACGATGCATATTTCCTTCATCACGATGCTCATTTCTTACATCATGCTTCATATTTTCTTCATCTCTATGTTAATTTCCAACATCATGATGATTGTTTCCTTCATCATGATCCAAATTTCCTTCATAATGATGCTTATTTCCTTTATCATGATGCGTATTTCCTTCATCATGATGCATATCTTCCTTTATCATAATTCTCATTTCCTACATCACGATGCATATTCCCATCATCATGATGCTCATTTCCTGTATCATGATGCTCATTTCCTTTTTCATAATGCTCATTACCTACATCACGATATATATTTCAATCATCATGATGCCCTTTTCCTTCATCTTGATGCTCATTTCCTTCGCCATGATGCATATTTCCTTCATCATGTAATCATTTACATCATCATGATGCTAATATACTTCATCATGATGCGTATTTCCTTCATCATGATGCTCATTTCCTTCTTCAAGATGCTCATTTCCAACATTATGATGCTCATTTCCTTCTTCATAATGCTCATTTATTTCTTCATAATGTATTTTTCTTTCATCATGATTATCATTTCCTAAGTCATTATGGTCATTTCCTTTAATCATGTGGCTTATTTCATTCATCGTGATACATATTTCCTTAATCATGTTGCTCATTTCCTACATCATGATACATATTACTTTCATCATGGTGATATTTCTTTCATCGTGATGCTCATTTCTTACATCAATATGCTCTTTTCCTTCATCATAATGCATGTTTTCTTCATGATGATCCTCATTTCCATCACCATGATGTTAATTTCCTTCATCATGATGCGTATTTACTTCATCATGTAGCTCATTCACTACATCATGATGCTCATTTCATTCATTATGTTGCATATTTCTTTCATCATGATGCTCATTTCTTACATCATTCTTCATATTTTCTTCATCTCTATGTTCATTTCCAACATCATGATGATCGTTTCCTTCATCATGATGCAAATTTTCTTCATAATGATGCTTATTTCCTTTATCATGATGCTTATTTCCTTCATCATGATGCTCATTGCCTTCATCATAATTCTTATTTCCATCAAGATGATGCATAAATCCTTCATCATGATGCATGTTTCCTTCATCATGATGCTCATTTCCGATATCATGACCTAATTTCCTTCATCATGATGCATATCTATATCATGACCTAATTTCCTTCATCATGATGCATATCTTCCTTTATTATAATTCTCATTTCCTACGTCACGATGCATATTCCCTATAATATCTTAGTTCAACTAGATTTTTTTTAGAAAGCCCAAACTTATTTATTTATTTATTTTGTGGCCCAAAGTTTCAGCCCACTTAAATGGCCTGATATATAATTAGTAAGGCTAAAGTTAAAAAAAAAAGAGTGAGAAGAACGGGAAAAGAAAAGCAAAAGAGGGGAAAGAAAAGAGTGAAGAGGAGAAACCCTTGTTGATCAAATTCTCCCTTACAACCCTCATCCTAGGTGGTTTCTAAGTTGTTTTGAGGTAAGTGGTGTGTGAATTAAGCTTCCTTCTTCTATGATTTTGTAATTTTGTGGGGTTTTTCTTTTTGGTATGTGGGTAATTTGCAGACTGTTCGAACTGATTTTGACATAGCTATTACCCTTGAAAATTTGCAAACTTAATTTCTGTATGTAGCTGAACTCGTTAGCTTTCCGTAGCCACTTGAAACGTCTCAATCCGATTATTCTACAATTAGTTATGATTTTTCTCGTAAACTGCCGCTAGCTGGAAAATTTCAGAATTTTTATGTAGAATTCAAACTTATTTTTTTATCGTTTCGTTTAGTTAATGTATTGAAACGGTTATATGGGATTGGGAACTGATGTTAAGGAGTTACATGCCATTTTTATTTAATATCGACTCGTTCGAACTCGATTAGGATTTGTTTTTAGCAATGAAAGGGATGTTAACGCTAATAGTTAGTTATATTTAATTTGTCTTTAATTGCTCAGCTCCTTTCTAGGTAAAGAACCATCGACGAAGGGCAAGGGACCGACTTCAGATTCCGGAGAGAGTTAATCACTTCCTTGTGAGTTGATAATTTGGGAACGCCTTCTCTTGTGGGAAGTGTGGACCCTCGATAAATGTGCATTTATTTTAGTTTTAGTTAATTGATAAGAAAATTATTTGGTATTATGTTATGTGGTAAAGAGCCTGATTGGCTCGATTGCTCTGGTTAGAGTCATGTTAGCCATTTTATGAGTATTATTGATTTTTGGTTATTCTTGTGTGCCAATTAAGACTCTAACTTGAGTCGTTATTCATCTTATGATGCATATGCATATGTATGCCTGGTACCAAGGTTAAGTAGCCCGAATTGGTCACGGTTTGGGTGAGTTGGAGCGACATTGATTAAGTAGCCCGAATTGTCGCGGTTCGGGTGAGTTAGAGTGACAACCAAGTTGCCCGTGATTGGCAAACCTGGGTGAGTTAGATCTAACGGGGCACCTGTCCATTTGCCAAATACTGATACTCTGGAGGGTGATCGTTAGATGGATCAGTCTATTATAGGCTCAGTCAAAGTCACCAATGTGGGACATGCATGTCATATATGTTTATATGTTTGATCATTTCAAGTATTCACGTCGATATTGAATTGTGAACTTTAGCACTTGATTATCTAGAGTAACGGTGACGGGCTTGGACTATCTCTCGACGGAGAGCTCAGTTCGAGGAGGATATTGACTACCCACGCATCTTTTATGTGATAACATGTTGTTTGAACTAATTGTGTTATTCGTAAATGTGCACTAAGGTTTTTATTTTCATTAATATGTACACTAAGTGAGAATAGTTATTGTGGGACGAAATGTTGGATTTTATGTTATGAACCGCGAGTGGGAATACATGCTTCGTATAAGGGTCGGGGTGACCGGCTTATCACCTCACTGAGCTAGTGGTTTTGCTCACCCCCATCATTCTTTCCTTTTCAGGCTGTTGATATCGTTTTGGTTGGAGGTTTTCCTATCGTTTGCTCGTCGTCCAATCCGTGTTTTGGGTACTTTCTCTTTTGTGTAAATTGACGGATTCATTGGCGAGATTGTATAGTTTATATTTGGTGACCCCCTTGATGTTCTTTTTGTACCTTCGCGATGTTATATCTTTCATGTATATTTTCTTTAAACTAAGTTACACCGTTGTATTTTGTACCTTTGTAAATCCTTGTTGATACTTTTTGAGATGATGTCCTCGGGTTGTACCCGTTGTTATCAATTGTTCAGCTCTACAGGTACTTGATAGCAAGTCTTACGTTTTCTATAAACCTTGTGGAGTGGAGTGCACTCATTCTGCGAAATTTATGGTTAACGTGGCGGTTGTCGCGTTCTGTCTGGGGTCGGGGCGTGACATTCCCATCATCATGATGCTCATTTCATGTATCATGATGCTCATTTCCTTCATCATTACGCTCATTACCTACGTCACGATATATATTTCAATCATCATGATGCCCTTTTCCTTCATCTTGATGCTCATTTCCTTCGCCATGATGCATATTTCCTTCATCATGTAATCATTTACATCATCATGATGCTAATATACTTAATCATGATGCGTATTTCCTTCAACATGATGCTCATTTCCTTCTTCAAGATGCTCATTTCCAACATTATGATGCTCATTTCCTTCTTCATGATGCTCATTTATTTCATCATAATTTCTTTCATCATGATTATCATTTCCTAAGTCATTATGGTCATTTCCTTTAATCATGAGGCTTATTTAATTCATCGTGATACATATTTCCTTAATCATGTAGCTCATTTCCTACATCATGATACATATTTCTTTCATCATGGTGATATTTCTTTCATCGTGATGCTCATTTCTTACATCAATATGCTCTTTTCCTTAATCATAATGCATGTTTTCTTCATGATGATCCTCATTTCCATCACCATGATGTTAATTTCCTTCATCACGATGCTTATTTACTTCATCATGTTGCTCAATCACTACATCATGATGCTCATTTCGTTTATTACGTTGCATATTTCTTTCATCATGATGCTCATTTCTTACATCATGCTTCATATTTCCTTCATCTCTATGTTCATTTCCAACATCATGATGATCATTTTCTTCATCATGTTGCAAATTTTCTTCATAATGATGCTCATTTCCTTTATCATGTGGCGTATTTCCTTCATCATGATTCTCATTTCCGTCATCATAATTCTTATTTCCATCATCATGATGCATAAATCCTTGATCATGATACTTATTTACTTCATCATGATGCTCATTTCTATCATCATGATGCATGTTTCCTTCATCATGATGCTCATTTCGTATATCATGACATAAATTCCTTCATCATGATGTATATTTTCCTTCATCATAATGCTCATTTCCTACGTCACGTTGAATATTTCCATCATCATGATGCTCATTTCTTTCATCACGATACTAATTTCCTTCATTATGATGCATATTTTCCTTCATCATAACGCTCATTTCCTACATCACAATGCATACTTCAATCTTCATGATGCTCTTTTCCTTCATCTTGATGCTCATTTTCTTCGCCATGATGCATATTTCCTTCATCATGTAATCATTTACATCATCATGATGCTAATATACTTCATCATGTTGCGTATTTTCTTCATCATGATGCTCATTTCCTTCTTCATGATACTCTTTTCCTACATTATGATGCTCATTTCCTTCTTTATGATGCACTTTTCTTTCATCATAATGTATATTTCTTTCATCATGATTAGCATTTTCTAAGTCATTTTGGTCATTTCCTTTAATAATGAGGCTTATATCATTCATCGTGATACATATTTCTTTAATCATGATACTCATTTCCCATATCGTGATACATATTTCTTTCATCATGGTGCACTTTTCTTTCATCATAATGTATATTTCCTTCATCATGATTATCATTTCCTAAGTCATTTTGGTCATTTCCTTTAATAATAAGGCTTATATCATTCATCGTGATACATATTTCTTTAATCATGATGCTCATTTCTTACATCATGATGCTCAATTTACTTCATCATGATGCTCATTCACTACATCATGATGCTCAATTTATTCATTACGATGCATATTTCCTTCATCATGATGCTCATTTCTTACATCATGCTTCATATTTCCTTCATCTCTATGTTCATTTCCAACGTCATGATGATCATTTCCCCTCATCATGATGCAAATTTTCGTCATAATGATGCTCATTTCCTCTATCATGATGCATATTTCCTTCATCATGATGCTCATTTCCTTCATCATAATTCTTATTTTCATCATCATGATGCATAAATCCTTCATCATGATACTTATTTCATTCAACAAGATGCTCATTTCTATCATCATGATTCATGTTTCTTTCAACACGATGCTCATTTCCTTCATCATGATGCATATTTTCCTTCATCGCTCATTTGCTACTCACGATGCATATTTCAATCATCATGATTCTCTTTTCCTTCATCTTGATGCTCATTTCCTTCGCCATGATGCAAATTACCTTCATCATGTTATCATTTACATCATCATGATGCTAATATACATCATCATGATGCGTATTTCCTTCATCATAATGCTCATTTCCTTCTTCAAGATGCTCATTTCCAACATTATGATGCTCATTTCCTTCTTCATGATGCTCATTTATTTCATCATAATGTATTTTTCTTTCATCATGACTACCATTTCCTAAGTCATTATGGTCATTTCCTTTAATCATGAGGCTTATTTCATTCATCGTGATACATATTTCCTTAATCATGTTGCTCATTTCCTACATCATGATACATATTTCTTTCATCATGGTGATATTTCTTTTATCGTGATGCTCATTTCTTACATCAATATGCTCTTTTCCTTCATCATAATGCATGTTTTCTTCATGATGATCCTCATTTCCATCACCATGATGTTAATTTCCTTCATCATGATGCGTATTTACTTCATCATGTTGCTCATTCACTACATCATGATGCTCATTTCATTCATTACGATGCATATTTCCTTCATCACGATGCTCATTTTTTACATCATGCTTCATATTTTCTTCATCTCTATGTTCATTTCCAACATCATGATGATCATTTCCTTCATCATGATGCAAGTTTCCTTCATAATGATGCTTATTTCCTTTATCATGATGCGTATTTCCTTCATCATGATGCATATCTTCCTTTATCATAATTCTCATTTCCAACATCATGATGCATATTCCCATCATCATGATGCTCATTTCCTGTATCATGATGCTCATTTCCTTCATCATAACGCTCATTACATACATCACGTTATATATTTCAATCATCATGATGCCCTTTTCCTTCATCTTGATGCTCATTTCCTTCGCCATGATGCATATTTCCTTCATCATGTAATCATTTACATCATCATGATGCTAATATACTTCATCATGATGCTCATTTCATTCTTCAAGATGCTCATTTCCAACATTATGATGCTCATTTCCTTCTTCATGATGCTCATTTATTTAATCATAATGTATTTTTCTTTCATCATGATTATCATTTCCTAAGTCATTATGGTCATTTCCTTTAATCATGAGGCTTATTTCATTCATCGTGATACATATTTCCTTAATCATGTTGCTCATTTCCAACATCATGATACATATTTCTTTCATCATGGTGATATTTCTTTCATTGTGATGCTCATTTCTTACATCAATATGCTATTTTCCTTCATCATAATGCATGTTTTCTTCATGATGATACTCATTTCTATCACCATGATGTTAATTTCCTTCATCATGATGCGTATTTACTTCATCATGTTGCTCATTCACTACATCATGATGCTCATTTCATTTGTTACGTTGCATATTTCCTTCATCATGATGCTCATTTCTTACATCATGCTTCAGATTTCCTTCATCTCTATGTTCATTTCCAACATCATGATGATCATTTTCTTCATCATGTTACAAATTTTCTTCATAATGATGCTCATTTCTTTTATCATGTGGCGTATTTTCTTCATCATGATTCTCATTTCCGTCATCATAATTCTTATTTCCATCATCATAATGTATAATCCTTCATCATGATACTTATTTCCTTCATCATGATGCTCATTTCTATCATCATGATGCATGTTTCCTTCATCATGATGCTCATTTCGTATATCATGACTTAATTTCCTTCATCATGATGCATATTTTCCTTCATCATAATGCTCATTTCCTACGTCACGTTGCATATTTCCATCATGATGATGCTCATTTCTTTCATCACAATACTCATTTCCTTCATCATGATGCATATTTTCCTTCATCATAACGCTCATTTCCTACATCACAATGCAAACTTCAATCTTCATGATGCTCTTTTCCTTCATCTTGATGCTCATTTTCTTCGCCATGATGCATATTTCCTTCATCATGTAATCATTTACATCATCATGATGCTAATATACTTCATCATGATGCTCATTTCATTCTTCAAGATGCTCATTTCCAACATTATGATGCTCATTTCCTTCTTCATGATGCTCATTTATTTAATCATAATGTATTTTTCTTTCATCATGATTATCATTTCCTAAGTCATTATGGTCATTTCCTTTAATCATGAGGCTTATTTCATTCATCGTGATACATATTTCCTTAATCATGTTGCTCATTTCCAACATCATGATACATATTTCTTTCATCATGGTGATATTTCTTTCATTGTGATGCTCATTTCTTACATCAATATGCTATTTTCCTTCATCATAATGCATGTTTTCTTCATGATGATACTCATTTCTATCACCATGATGTTAATTTCCTTCATCATGATGCGTATTTACTTCATCATGTTGCTCATTCACTACATCATGATGCTCATTTCATTTGTTACGTTGCATATTTCCTTCATCATGATGCTCATTTCTTACATCATGCTTCAGATTTCCTTCATCTCTATGTTCATTTCCAACATCATGATGATCATTTTCTTCATCATGTTACAAATTTTCTTCATAATGATGCTCATTTCTTTTATCATGTGGCGTATTTTCTTCATCATGATTCTCATTTCCGTCATCATAATTCTTATTTCCATCATCATAATGTATAATCCTTCATCATGATACTTATTTCCTTCATCATGATGCTCATTTCTATCATCATGATGCATGTTTCCTTCATCATGATGCTCATTTCGTATATCATGACTTAATTTCCTTCATCATGATGCATATTTTCCTTCATCATAATGCTCATTTCCTACGTCACGTTGCATATTTCCATCATGATGATGCTCATTTCTTTTATCACAATACTCATTTCCTTCATCATGATGCAAATTTTCCTTCATCATAACGCTCATTTCCTACATCACAATGCAAACTTCAATCTTCATGATGCTCTTTTCCTTCATCTTGATGCTCATTTTCTTTGCCATGATGCATATTTCCTTCATCATGTAATCATTTACATCATCATGATGCTAATATACATCATGTTGCGTATTTTCTTCATCATGATGCTCATTTCCTTCTTCATGATGCTCTTTTCCTACATTATGATGCTCATTTCCTTCTTCATGATGCACTTTTCTTTCATCATAATGTATATTTCCTTAATCATGATTATCATTTCCTAAGTCATTTTGGTCATTTCCTTTAATAATGAGGCTTATATCATTCATCGTGATATATATTTCTTTAATCATGATGCTCATTTCCCATATCATGTACATATTTTCTTCATCATGGTGATATTTCCTTCATCGTGATGCTCATTTCTTACATCAATATGCTCTTTTCTTTCATCATGATGCATGTTTTCTTCATGATGACCTCATTTCCATCACCATGAAGTTAATTTCCTTCATCATGATGTGTATTTTCTTCATCATGTTGCTCATTGACTACATCATGATGCTCATTTCATTCATTACGTTGCATATTTCCTTCATCATGATGCTCATTTCTTACATCATGCTTCATATTTCCTCATCTCTATGTTCATTTCCAACATCATGATGATCATTTCCTTCATCATGATGCAAATTTGCTTCATAATGATGCTCATTTCCTTTATCATGATGCGTATTTCCTTCATCATGATGCTCATTTCCTTTATCATAATTCTTATTTCCATCATCATGATGCATAAATCCTTCATCATGATACTTATTCCTTCATCATGATGCTCATTTCTATCATCATGATGCATGTTTCCTTCATCATGATGCTCATTTCCTATATCATGACTTAATTTCCTTCCTCATGATGCATATTTTCCTTCGTCATATTGCTCATTTCTTGCATCACGATGCATATTCCCATCATCATGATACTCATTTCTTTCATCACGATGCTTATTTCCTTCATCATGATGCATATTTTCCTTCATCATAACGCTCATTTCCTACATCACGATGAATATTTCAATCTTCATGATGCTCTTTTCCTTCGCCATGATGCACATTTCCTTCATCATGTAATCATTAACATCATCATGATGCTAATATACTTCATCATGATGCGTTATGCTCATTTCCTTCTTCATGATGCTCATTTCCTTTATTATGATGGTCATTTCCTTCTTCATGATGCTCATTTCTTTCATCATAATGTATATTTCCTTCATCATGATTATTATTTCCTAAGTCATTATGGTAATTTTCTTTAATCACGAGGCTTATTTCATTCATCGTGATACATATTTCCTTAATCATGATGCTCATTTCCTACATCATCATATATATTTCCTTCATCATGATCCATATTTTTCTTCATCATATCGCTCATTTCCTACATCACGATGCATATTTCAATCATCATGATGCTCTTTTCCTTCATCTTGATGCTCATTTCCTTCCCCATGATGCATATTTCCTTCATCATGTAATCATTTACGTCATCATGATGCTCACTTCCTTCTTCATGATGCTCATTTCCTGTATTATGATGCTCATTTCCTCTTCATGATGCTCATTTCTTTCATCATAATGTATATTTCTTTCATCATGATTATCATTTCCTAAGTCATTATGGTCTTTTCCTTTAATCACGAGGCTTATTTCATTCATCGTGATACATATTTCCTTAATCATGGTGATATTTCCTTCATCATAATGCTCATTTCTTACATCAATATGCTCTTTTCTTTCATCATGATGCATGTTTTATTCACGATGATCCTTATTTCCATAACCGTGATGTTAATTTCCTTCATCCTTATGCGTATTTATTCATCATGATGCTCATTCACTACATCATGATGATGCATAATTCCTTCATCATGATGGTCATTTCTTACATCATGCTTCATATTTCCTTCATCTCTATGTTCATTTCCAACATCATGATGATCATTTCCTTCATCATGATGCTAATTTTCTTCATAATGATGCACATTTCCTTTATCATGATGTGTATTTCCTTCATCATGATGCATAGTTTCCTTCATCATAAAGCTCATTTCCTACATCACGATGCATATTTAAATCTTCATGATGCTCTTTTCCTTCATTTAGATGCTCATTTCCTTCGCCATGATGCATATTTCCTTCATCATGTAATCATTTACATCATCATGATGCTAATATACTTCATCATGATGCATTTTTCCTTCATCATAATGCTCATTTCCTACATTATGATACTCATTTCCTTCTTCATGATGCTCATTTCTTTCATCATAATGTATATTTCCTTAATCATGATACTCATTTCCTACATCATGATACATATTTCCTTCATCATGGGGATATTTCCTTCATCGTGATGCTCATTTCTTTCATCAATATGCTCTTTTCCTTCATCATGATTCATGCATATTTACTTCATCATGATGCTCATTCACTACATCATGATTCTCATTTCATTCATTACGATGCATATTTCTTTCATCATGATACTCATTTCTTATATCATTCTTCATATTTCCTTCATCTCTATGTTCATTTCAAACATCATGATGATCGTTTCCTTCATCATGATGCAAATTCCCTTCATAATGATGCTCATTTCCTTTATCATGATGCGTATTTCCTTCATCATGATGCTCATTTCCTTCATCATATTTTTTATTTCTATCATCATGATGCATAAATCCTTCATCATGATACTTATTTCATTCATCATGATGCTCATTTCTATCATCATGATGCATGTTTCCTTCATCATGATGCTCATTTCCTATATCATGACCTAATTTCATTTATCATGATGCATATTTTCCTTCATCCCAATTCTCATTTCCTCCGTCACGATGCATATTCCCATCATCATGATGCTCATTTCCTGTATCATGATGCTCATTTCCTTCATCATGATGCATATTTTCCTTCATCATAACGCTCATTTCCTACATCACGATACATATTTCAATCTTCATGATGCTCTTTTCCTTAATTTTGATGCTCATTTCCTTCTCCATGATGCGTATTTCCTTCATCATGTAATCATTTACATCATCATGATGCTAATATACTTCATCATGATGCGTATTTTCTTCATCATGATGCTCATTTCCCACATTATGATGCTCATTTCCTTCTTCATGATGCTCATTTCTTTCATCATAATGTATATTTTCTTCATCGTGATTATCATTTCCTAAGTCATTATGGTCATTTCCTTTAATCCAGAGGCTTATTTCATTCATCGTTATACATATTTCCTTAATCATGATGCTCATTTCCTACATCATGATACATATTCCATTCATCATGGTGATATTTCCTTCATCGTGATGTTCATTTCTTTCATCAATATGCTTTTCCCTTCATCATGATGCATGTTTTCTTCATGATGATCCTCATTTCCATCACCATGATGTTAATTTCCTTCATCTTGATCATATTTAGTTCATTATGATGCTCATTTCATTCATTACGATGCATATTTCCGTTATCATGATGCTCATTTCTTACATCATGCTTCATATTTCCTTCATCTGTATGTTCATTTCCAACATCATGATGATTGTTTCCTTCATCATGATTCAAATTTCCATCATATGGTGCTCATTTCCTTTATCATGATGCGTATTTCCTTCATCTTGATGCATATTTTCCTTCATCATAATTCTCATTTCCTACGTCACGATGCATATTCCCATCATCATGATGCTCATTTCCAGTATCATGATGCTCATTTCATTCATCATGATGCATATTTTCCTTCAACATAACGCTCATTTCCTACATCACGATGCATATTTCAATCTTCATGATGATCTTTTCCTTCATTTTGATGCTATTTCCTACGCCATGAAGCATATTTCCTTTACCATGTAATCATTTTCATCATCATGATGCTAATATACTTCATCATGATCCGTATTTCCTTCATCATGATGCTCATTTCCTACATTATGATGCTCATTTCCTTCTTCACGATGCTCATTTCTTTCATCATAATGTATATTTCCTTCATCATGATTATCATTTCCTATATGGTCATTTTCTTTAATTATGAGGCTTATTTCCTTCATCGTGATATATATTTCCTTAATAATTATGCACATTTCCTACATCATGATACATATTTCTTTCATCATGGTGATATTTCCTTCATCGTGATGCTCATTTCTTTCATCAATATGCTCTTTTCCTTCATCATGATGCATGTTTTCTTCATGATGATCCTCATTTCCATCACCATGATGTTAATTTCTTTCATCTTGATGCGTATTTACTTCATCATGATGCTCATTCACTACATCATGATGCTCATTTCATTCATTACGTTGCATATTTCCTTCATCATGATGCTCATTTCTTACATTATGCTTCATATTTCCTTCATCTCTATTTTCATTTCTAACATAATGATTATCATTTCCTTATCATGATGCAAATTTTTTTCATAATGATGAATATTTCCTTCATCATAATACTCATTTCCTTCATCATAATTCATATTTCCATCATCATGATGCATAAACCCTTCATCATGATACTTATTTATTTCATCAGGATGATCATCTCTATCATCACGATGCATGTTTCCTTACTCATGATGCTCATTTCCTATATCATGTCCTAATTTCCTTCATCATGATGCATATTTTCGTTCATCATAATTCTCATTTCCTACGTCACGAAGCATATTCCCATCATCATGATGCTCATTTCCTGTATCAAGAAGCTCATTTCCTTCATCATGATGTATATTATCCTTCAACATAACGCTCATTTCCTTCATCATGATACATATTTCAATCATCATGATGCTCTTTTCCTTCATCTTGATGCTCATTTCCTTTGGCATGATGCATATTTCATTCATCATGTAATCATTTACATCATCATGATGCTAATATACTTCATCACGATGTGTATTTCCTTCATCATGATGCTCATTTCCTTCTTCATGATGCTCGTTTCCTACATTATGTCGCTCATTTCCTTCTTCATGATGTCATTTCTTTCATCATAATGTATATTTCCTTCATCATGATTATCATTTCCTAAGTCATTATGGTCTTTTCCTTTAATCACGAGGCTTATTTCATTCATCATGATACATATTTCCTTAATCATGGTGATATTTCCTTCATCGTGATGCTCATTTCTTAGGTCAATATGCTCTTTTTTTTCACCATGATGCATGTTTTATTCACGATGATCCTTATTTCCATAACCATGATGTTAATTTCCTTCATCCTGATGCGTATTTATTCATCTTGATGCTCATTTCATTCATTACGATGCATATTTCCTTCATCATGATGCTCATTTCTTTCATCATGCTTCATATTTCCATCATCTCTATGTTCATTTTCAACATCATGATGATCATTTCCTTCATCATGATGCAAATTTTTTTCATAATGATGCTTATTTCCTTTATCATGATGCGTATTTCCTTCATCATAACGCTCATTTTTTTCATCATAATTCTTATTTCCATCATCATGATGCATAAACCCTTCATCTTGATACTTATTTCCTTAATCATGATGCTCATTTCTATCATCATGATGTATGTTTCCTTTATCATGATGCTAATTTCCTGATCATTACCTAATTTCCTTCATCATGATGCATATTTTTCTTCATCATAATGCTCATTTCTTACGTCACGATGCATATTCTCATCATCATGATGCTCATTTCTTTCATCATGATGCATATTTCCTGTATCATGATGCTCATTCCCTTCATCATGATGCAATATCATGATGATCATTTCCTTCATCATGATGCAAATTTTCTTCATAATGATGCTCATTTACTTTATCATGATGTGTATTTCTTTCATCATGATGCATATTTCCCTTCATCATAACGCTCATTTCCTACACCACGATGCATATTTAAATCTTCATGATGCTCTTTTCCTTCATTTTGATGCTCATTCCTTCGCCATGACGCATATTTCCTTCATCATGTAATCATTTACATCATCATGATGCTAATATACTTCATCATGATGCGTATTTCCTTCATCATGATGCTCATTTTCTACATTATGATGCTCATTTCCTTCTTCATGATGCTCATTTATTTCATCATAATGTATATTTCCTTCATCATGATTATCATTTCCTAAGTCATTATGGTCATTTCCTTTAATCATGAGGCTTATTTCATTCATCGTTATACATATTTCCTTAACCATGATACTCATTTCCTACATCATGATACATATTTCCTTCATAATGGTGATATTTCCTTCACCGTGATGCTCATTTCTTTCATCAATATGCTTTTTTCCTTCATCATGATGCATGTTTTCTTCATGATGATGCTCATTTCCATCACCATGATGTTAATTTCCTTCATCTTGATCATATTTACTTCATCATGATGCTCATTTCATTCATTACGATGCATATTTCCTTCATCATGATGCTCATTTCTTACATCATGCTTCATATTTCCTTCATCTGTATGTTCATTTCCAACATCATGATGATCGTCTCCTTCATCATGATTCAAATTTCCTTCATAATGATGCTCATTTCCATCACCATGATGTTAATTTCCTTCATCTTGATGCGTATTTACTTCATCATGATACTCATTCACTACATCATGATGCTCATTTCATTCATTACGTTACATATTTCCTTCATCATGATGCTCATTTCTTACATCGTGCTTCGTATTTCCTTCATCTCTATGTTCATTTCAAACATAATGATGATCATTTCTATCATCATGATGCAAATTTTCTTCATAATGATGCATATTTCCTTCATCATAATACTCATTTCCTTCATCATAATTCATATTTCCATCATCATGATGCATAAATCCTTCATCATGATACTTATTTATTTCATCAGGATGATCATTTCTATCATCACGATGCATGTTTCCTTACTCATGATGCTCATTTCCTATATCATGTCCTAATTTCCTTCATCATGATGCATATTTTCGTTCATCATAATTCTCATTTCCTACGTCACGACGCATATTCCCATTATCATGATGCTCATTTCCTCTATCAAGAAGCTCATTTCCTTCATCATGATGCATATTATCCTTCAACATAACGCTCATTTCCTTCATCATGATACATATTTCAATCATCATGATGCTCTTTTCCTTCATCTTGATGCTCATTTCCTTCGCCATGATGCATATTTCCTTCATCATGTAATCATTTACATCATCATGATGTTAATATACTTCATCATGATGTGTATTTTCTTCAACATGATGCTTATTTCCTTCTTCATGATGCTAATTTCCTACATTTTGTTGCTCATTTCCTTCTTCATGATGCTCATTTCTTTCATCATAATGTATATTTCCTTCATCATGATTATCATTTCCTAAGTCATTATGGTCATTTCCTTTAATCATGAGGCTTATTTCATTCATCGTGATACATATTTCCTTAATCACGAGGCTCATTTCCTACATCATGATACATATTTCATTCATGACGGTGATATTTCCTTCATCGTGATGCTCATTTCTTACATCAATATGCTTTTTTACTTCATCATTATGCATGTTTTCTTCATGATGATCCTCATTTCCATCTCCATGATGTTAATTTCCTTCATCATGATGCGTATTTACTTCATCATGTTGCTCATTAATTACATCATGATGCTCATTTCATTCATTACGATGCATATTTCCTTCATCATTATGCTCATTTCTTACATCATGCTTCATATTTCCTTCATCTCTATGTTCATTTCCAACATCATGATGATCATTTCCTTCATCATATTGCAAATTTTCTTCATAATTATGCTCATTTCTTTTATCATGATGTGTATTTCCTTCATCATGATTCTCATTTCCGTCATCGTAATTCTTATTTCCATCATCATGATGCATAAATCCTTCATCATGATACTTATTTCCTTCATTATGATGCTCATTTCTATAATCATGATACATGTTTCCTACATCATGATGCTCATTTCCTATATCATGACATAATTTCCTTCATCATGATGCATATTTTCCTTCATCATATTTCTCATTTCCTACGTCACGATGCATATTCCCATCATCATGATGCTCATTTCCTGTATCATGATGCTCATTTCCTTCATTTTGATGCTCATTTCCTTCGCCATGATGCATATTTCCTTCATCATGTAATCATTTACATCATCATGATGCTAATATACTTCATCATGGTGTGTATTTCCTTCATCATGATGCTCATTTCCTACATTATGATGCTCATTTCCTTCTTCATGATGCTCATTTATTTTATCATAATGTATATTTCCTTCATCATGATTATCATTTCCTAAGTCATTATGGTCATTTCCTTTAATCATGAGGCTTATTTCATTTATCGTGATACATATTTCCTTAATCATGATACTCATTTCCTACATCATGATACATATTTCCTTCATCATGGTGATATTTCCTTCGTCGTGATGCTCATTTCTTTCATAAATATGCTCTTTTCCTTCATCATGATGCATGTTTTCTTCATGATGATACTCATTTCCATCAGCATGATGTTAATTTCCTTCAACTTGATGCATATTTACTTCATCATGATGCTCATTCACAACATCATGATGCTCATTTCATTCATTACGATGCATATTTCCTTCATCATGATGCTCATTTCTTACATCATGCTTCATATTTTATTCATCTCTTTGTTCATTTCCAACATCATGATGATCGTTTCCTTCATCATGATGCAAATTTCCTTCATAATGATGCTTATTTCCTTTATCATGATGCGTATTTCCTTCATCATGATGCTCATTTCTTTCATCATGATGCATATTTCCTGTATCATGATGCTCATTCCCTTCATCATGATGATCATTTCCTTCATCATGATGCAAATTTTCTTCATAATGATGCTCATTTACTTTATCATGATGTGTATTTCTTTCATCATGATGCATATTTTTCTTCATCATAACGCTCATTTCCTACACCACGATGCATATTTAAATCTTCATGATGCTCTTTTCCTTCATTTTGATGCTCATTCCTTCGCCATGATGCATATTTCCTTCATCATGTAATCATTTACATCATCATGATGCTAATATACTTCATCATGATGCGTATTTCCTTCATCATGATGCTCATTTTCTACATTATGATGCTCATTTCCTTCTTCATGGTGCTCATTTCTTTCATCATAATGTATATTTCCTTCATCATGATTATCATTTCCTAAGTCATTATGGTCATTTCCTTTAATCATGATGCTTATTTCATTCATCGTTATACATATTTCCTTAACCATGATACTCATTTCCTACATCATGATACATATTTCCTTCATAATGGTGATATTTCCTTCACCGTGATGCTCATTTCTTTCATCAATATGCTTTTTTCCTTCATCATGATGCATGTTTTCTTCATGATGATGCTCATTTCCATCACCATGATGTTAATTTCCTTCATCTTGATCATATTTACTTCATCATGATGCTCATTTCATTCATTACGATGCATATTTCCTTCATCATGATGCTCATTTCTTACATCATGCTTCATATTTCCTTCATCTGTATGTTCATTTCCAACATCATGATGATCGTCTCCTTCATCATGATTCAAATTTCCTTCATAATGATGCTCATTTCCTTTATCATGATGCGTATTTCCTTTATCATGATGCATATTTTCCTTCATCATAATTCTCATTTCCTACGTCACGATGCATATTTCCATCATCATGATGCTCATTTCTTTGATCATGATGCATATTTTCCTTCAACATAAAGCTCATTTCCAACATCACGATTCATATTTCAATCTTCATGATGATCTTTTCCTTCATTTTGATGCTCATTTCCTTTACTTATGAGGCTTATTTCATTCATCGTGATACATATTTCCTTAATCATGATGCTCATTTCTTTCATCAATATGCTCTTTTCCTTCATCATGATGCATGTTTTCTTCATGATGATCCTCATTTCCATCACCATGATGTTAATTTCCTTCATCTTGATGCGTATTTACTTCATCATGATACTCATTCACTACATCATGATGCTCATTTCATTCATTACGTTACATATTTCCTTCATCATGATGCTCATTTCTTACATCGTGCTTCATATTTCCTTCATCTCTATGTTCATTTCAAACATAATGATGATCATTTTCTTCATGATGATACTCATTTCCATCAGCATGATGTTAATTTCCTTCAACTTGATGCATATTTACTTCATCATGATGCTCATTCACAACATCATGATGCTCATTTCATTCATTACGATGCATATTTCCTTCATCATGATGCTCATTTCTTACATCATGCTTCATATTTTATTCATCTCTTTGTTCATTTCCAACATCATGATGATCGTTTCCTTCATCATGATGCAAATTTCCTTCATAATGATGCTTATTTCCTTTATCATGATGCGTATTTCCTTCATCATGATGCTCATTTCTTTCATCATGATGCATATTTCCTGTATCATGATGCTCATTCCCTTCATCATGATGATCATTTCCTTCATCATGATGCAAATTTTCTTCATAATGATGCTCATTTACTTTATCATGATGTGTATTTCTTTCATCATGATGCATATTTTCCTTCATCATAACGCTCATTTCCTACACCACGATGCATATTTAAATCTTCATGATGCTCTTTTCCTTCATTTTGATGCTCATTCCTTCGCCATGATGCATATTTCCTTCATCATGTAATCATTTACATCATCATGATGCGTATTTCCTTCATCATGATGCTCATTTTCTACATTATGATGCTCATTTCCTTCTTCATGGTGCTCATTTCTTTCATCATAATGTATATTTCCTTCATCATGATTATCATTTCCTAAGTCATTATGGTCATTTCCTTTAATCATGATGCTTATTTCATTCATCGTTATACATATTTCCTTAACCATGATACTCATTTCCTACATCATGATACATATTTCCTTCATAATGGTGATATTTCCTTCACCGTGATGCTCATTTCTTTCATCAATATGCTTTTTTCCTTCATCATGATGCATGTTTTCTTCATGATGATGCTCATTTCCATCACCATGATGTTAATTTCCTTCATCTTGATCATATTTACTTCATCATGATGCTCATTTCATTCATTACGATGCATATTTTCTTCATCATGATGCTCATTTCTTACATCATGCTTCATATTTCCTTCATCTGTATGTTCATTTCCAACATCATGATGATCGTCTCCTTCATCATGATTCAAATTTCCTTCATAATGATGCTCATTTCCTTTATCATGATGCGTATTTCCTTCGTCATGATGCATATTTTCCTTCATCATAATTCTCATTTCCTACGTCACGATGCATATTTCCATCATCATGATGCTCATTTCTTTCATCATGATGCATATTTTCCTTCAACATAAAGCTCATTTCCAACATCACGATTCATATTTCAATCTTCATGATGATCTTTTCCTTCATTTTGATGCTCATTTCCTTTACTTATGAGGCTTATTTCATTCATCGTGATACATATTTCCTTAATCATGATGCTCATTTCTTTCATCAATATGCTCTTTTCCTTCATCATGATGCATGTTTTCTTCATGATGATCCTCATTTCCATCACCATGATGTTAATTTCCTTCATCTTGATGCGTATTTACTTCATCATGATACTCATTCACTACATCATGATGCTCATTTCATTCATTACGTTACATATTTCCTTCATCATGATGCTCATTTCTTACATCGTGCTTCATATTTCCTTCATCTCTATGTTCATTTCAAACATAATGATGATCATTTCTATCATCATGATGCAAATTTTCTTCATAATGATGCATATTTCCTTCATCATAATACTCATTTCCTTCATCATAATTCATATTTCCATCATCATGATGCATAAATCCTTCATCATGATACTTATTTATTTCATCAGGATGATCATTTCTATCATCACGATGCATGTTTCCTTACTAATGATGCTCATTTCCTATATCATGTCCTAATTTCCTTCATCATGATGCATATTTTCGTTCATCATAATTCTCATTTCCTACGTCACGACGCATATTCCCATTATCATGATGCTCATTTCCTCTATCAAGAAGCTCATTTCCTTCATCATGATGCATATTATCCTTCAACATAACGCTCATTTCCTTCATCATGATACATATTTCAATCATCATGATGCTCTTTTCCTTCATCTTGATGCTCATTTCCTTCGCCATGATGCATATTTCCTTCATCATGTAATCATTTACATCATCATGATGTTAATATACTTCATCATGATGTGTATTTTCTTCAACATGATGCTTATTTCCTTCTTCATGACGCTAATTTCCTACATTTTGTTGCTCATTTCCTTCTTCATGATGCTCATTTCTTTCATCATAATGTATATTTCCTTCATCATGATTATCATTTCCTAAGTCATTATGGTCATTTCCTTTAATCATGAGGCTTATTTCATTCATCGTGATACATATTTCCTTAATCACGAGGCTCATTTCCTACATCATGATACATATTTCATTCATGACGGTGATATTTCCTTCATCGTGATGCTCATTTCTTACATCAATATGCTTTTTTACTTCATCATTATGCATGTTTTCTTCATGATGATCCTCATTTCCATCTCCATGATGTTAATTTCCTTCATCATGATGCGTATTTACTTCATCATGTTGCTCATTAATTACATCATGATGCTCATTTCATTCATTACGATGCATATTTCCTTCATCATTATGCTCATTTCTTACATCATGCTTCATATTTCCTTCATCTCTATGTTCATTTCCAACATCATGATGATCATTTCCTTCATCATATTGCAAATTTTCTTCATAATTATGCTCATTTCTTTTATCATGATGTGTATTTCCTTCATCATGATTCTCATTTCCGTCATCGTAATTCTTATTTCCATCATCATGATGCATAAATCCTTCATCATGATACTTATTTCCTTCATCATGATGCTCATTTCTATAATCATGATGCATGTTTCCTTCATCATGATACTCATTTCCTATATCATGACATAATTTCCTTCATCATAATTCTCATTTCCTACGTCACGTGCATATTCCCATCATCATGATGCTCATTTCCTGTATCATGATGCTCATTTCCTTCATTTTGATGCTCATTTCCTTCGCCATGATGCATATTTCCTTCATCATGTAATCATTTACATCATCATGATGCTAATATACTTCATCATGGTGTGTATTTCCTTCATCATGATGCTCATTTCCTACATTATGATGCTCATTTCCTTCTTCATGATGCTCATTTATTTTATCATAATGTATATTTCCTTCATCATGATTATCATTTCCTAAGCCATTATGGTCATTTCCTTTAATCATGAGGCTTATTTCATTTATCGTGATACATATTTCCTTAATCATGATACTCATTTCCTACATCATGATACATATTTCCTTCATCATGGTGATATTTCCTTCGTCGTGATGCTCATTTCTTTCATAAATATGCTCTTTTCCTTCATCATGATGCATGTTTTCTTCATGATGATCCTCATTTCCATCAGCATGATGTTAATTTCCTTCATCTTGATGCATATTTACTTCATCATGATGCTCATTCACAACATCATGATGCTCATTTCATTCATTACGATGCATATTTCCTTCATCATGATGCTCATTTCTTACATCATGCTTCATATTTTATTCATCTCTTTGTTCATTTCCAACATCATGATGATCGTTTCCTTCATCATGATGCAAATTTCCTTCATAATGATGCTTATTTCCTTTATCATGATGCGTATTTCCTTCATCATGATGCTCATTTCCTTCATCATAATTCTTATTTCCATCATCATGATGCATAAATCCTTCATCATGATACTTATTTCCTTCATCATGATGCTCATTTCTATCATCATGATGCATGTTTCCTTCATCATGATGCTCATTTCCGATATCATGACCTAATTTCCTTCATCATGATGCATATTTTCCTTCATCATAATTCTCATTTCCTACGTCATGATGAATATTCCCATCATCATGATGCTCATTTCCTTCATCATAATACATATTTTCCTTCATCATAGCGCTCATTACCTACATCACGATATATATTTCAATCATCATGATGCTCTTTTCCTTCATCTTGATGCTCATTTCCATCGCCATGATGCATATTTCCTTCATCATGTAATCATTTACATCATCATGATGCTAATATACTTTATCATGATGCGTATTTCCTTTATCATGATGCTCATTTCCTATATTATGATGCTCATTTCCTTCTTCATGATGCTCATTTATTTCATCATAATGTATTTTTCTTTCATTATGATTATAATTTCCTAAGTCATTATGGTCATTTCCTTTAATCATGAGGCTTATTTCATTCATCGTGATACATATTTCCTAAATCATGATGCTCATTTCTTACATCATGATACATATTTCTTTCATCATGGTGATATTTCTTTCATCGTGATGCTCATTTCTTACATCAATATGCTCTTTTCCTTCATCATAATGCATGTTTTCTTCATGATGATCCTCATTTCCATCACCATGATGTTAATTTCCTTCATCATGATGCGTATTTACTTCATCATGTTGCTCATTCATTACATCATGATGCTCATTTCATTCATTACGTTGCATATTTCCTTCATCATGATGCTCATTTCTTACATCATGCTTCACATTTCCTTCATCTCTATGTTCATTTCCAACATCATGATGATCATTTCCTTCATCATGTTGCAAATTTTCTTCATAATGATACTCATTTCCTTTATCATGTGGCGTATTTCCTTCATCATGATGCTCATTTCCGATATCATGACCTAATTTCCTTCATCATGATGCATATTTTCCTTCATCATAATTCTCATTTCCTACGTCATGATGCATATTCCCATCATCATGATGCTCATTTTCTATATCGTGATGCTCATTTCCTTCATCATGATACGTATTTTCCATCATCATATCGCTCATTACCTACATCACGATATATATTTCAATCATCATGATGCTCTTTTCCTTCATCTTGATGCTCATTTCCATCGCCATGATGCATATTTCCTTCATCATGTAATCATTTACATCATCATGATGCTAATATACTTCATCATGATGCGTATTTCCTTTATCATGATGCTCATTTCCTATATTATGATGCTCATTTCCTTCTTCATGATGCTCATTTATTTCATCATAATGTATTTTTCTTTCATTATGATTATCATTTCCTAAGTCATTATGGTCATTTCCTTTAATCATGAGGCTTATTTCATTCATCGTGATACATATTTCCTAAATCATGATGCTCATTTCTTACATCAAGATACATATTTCTTTCATCATGGTGATATTTCTTTCATCGTGATGCTCATTTCTTACATCAATATGCTCTTTTCCTTCATCATAATGCATGTTTTCTTCATGATGATCCTCATTTCCATCACCATGATGTTAATTTCCTTCATCATGATGCGTATTTACTTCATCATGTTGCTCATTCATTACATCATGATGCTCATTTCATTCATTACGTTGCATATTTCCTTCATCATGATGCTCATTTCTTACATCATGCTTCACATTTCCTTCATCTCTATGTTCATTTCCAACATCATGATGATCATTTCCTTCATCATGTTGCAAATTTTCTTCATAATGATACTCATTTCCTTTATCATGTGGCGTATTTCCTTCATCATGATTCTCATTTCCGTCATCATAATTCTTATTCCCATCATCATGATGCATAAATCGTTCATCATGATACTTATTTCCTTCATCATGATGCTCATTTCTATCATCATGATGCATGTTTCCTTTATCATGATGCTCATTTCGTATATCATGACAAAATTTTCTTCATCATGATGCATATTTTCCTTCATCATAATGCTCATTTCCTACGTCACGATGCATATTTCCATCATCATGATGCTCATTTCTTTCATCACGATGCTCATTTCCTTCATCATGATGCATATTTTCCTTCATCATAACGCTCATTTCCTACATCACGACGCATATTTCAATCTTCATGATGCTCTTTTCCTTCATCTTAATGCTCATTTTCTTCGCCATGATGCATATTTCCTTCATCATGTAATCATTTACATCATCATTATGCTAATATACTTCATGTTGCGTATTTCCTTCATCATGATGCTCATTTCCTTCTTAATGATGCTCATTTCCAACATTATGATGCTTATTTCCTTCTTCATTATGCACTTTTCTTTCATCATAATGTATATTTCCTTCATCATGATTATCATTTCCTAATCATTATGGTCATTTCCTTTAATAATGAGGCTTATTTCATTCATCGTGATACATATTTCCTTAATCATGATGCTCATTTCCCATATCATGATACATATTTCCTTCATCATGGTGATATTTCCTTCGTCGTAATGCTCATTTCTTACATCAATATGCTCTTTTCTTTCATCATGATGCATGTTTTCTTCATGATGATCCTCATTTCCATCACCATGATGTTGATTTCCTTTATCATGATGCGTATTTACTTCATTATGTTGCTCATTGACTACATCATGATGCCCATTTCATTCATTACGTTTCATAATTCCCTCATCATGATGCTCATTTCTTACATCATGCTTCATATTTCCTTAATCTCTATGTTCATTTCCAACATCATGATGATAATTTCCTTCATCATGATGCAAATTTTCTTCATAATGTTGCTATTTCCTTTATCATGATGCGTATTTCCTTCGCCATGTTGCTCATTTCCTTCATCATAATTCATATTTCCATCATCATGATGCATAAATCCTTCATCATGATACTTATTTCTTTCATCATGAAGATCATTTCTCTCATCATGATGCATGTTTCCTTCATCATGATGCTCATTTCCTATATCATGACCTAATATCCTTCATCATAATGCATATTTTCCTTCATCATAATTCTCATTTACTACGTCACGATGCATATTCCCATCATCATGATGCTCATTTCCTTTTTCAAGATGCTCATTTCCTACATTATGATGCTCATTTCCTTCTTCATGATGCTCATTTCCTACATTATGATGCTCATTTCCTTCTTCATGATTATCATTTCCTAAGTCATTATGGTCATTTCCTTTAATCATGATGCTTATTTCATTCATCGTGATACATATTTTCATAATATTGATGCTCATTTCCTACATCATTATACATATTTCCTTCATCGTGATGCTCATTTCTTACATCAATATGATCTTTTCCTTCATCATGATGCATGTTTTCTTAATGATGATCCTCATTTCTATCACCATATTTACTTCATCATGTTGCTCATTCACTACATCATGATGCTCATTTCATTCATTACGATGCATATTGCCTTCATCATGATGCTCACTTCTTACATCATGCTTCATATTTCCTTCATCTCAATGTTCATCTCCAACATCATGATGATCATTTCCTTCATCATGATGCAAATTTTCTTCATAATGATACTCATTTCCTTTATCATGATGCGTATTTCCTTCATCATGGTGCTCATTTCCTTCGTCATAATTCTTATTTCCATCATCATGATGCATAAATCCTTCATCGTGATACTTATTTCCTTCATCATGATACTCATTTCTATTATTATGATGCATGTTTCCTTTATCATGATGCTCATTTCCTTCTTCATGATGCTCATTTCCCACATTATGAAGCTCATTTTCTTCTTCACGGTGCTCATTTCTTTCATCATAATGTATATTTCCTTCATCATGATTATGGACATTTCCTTTAATCACGAGGTTTATTTCATTCATCATGATACATATTAATCAGGAGGCTTATTTCATTCATCATAAAGTCATTATGAACATTTCCTTTAATCACGAGGCTTATTTCATTCATCGTGATACATATTTTATAATATCTTAGCTCAACTAGATTTTTTTTAGAAAGCCCAAAACCTATTTATTTATTTTTATGGCCCAAAAGGCCAGCCCGAAGTTAGTCCAACTAGATTTTTTTTAGAAAGCCCAAAACCTATTTATTTATTTTTATGGCCCAAAAGGCCAGCCCTATCTTAGCCCAACTAGATTTTTTTTAGAAAGCCCGAACTTATTTATTTATTTATTTATTTTGTGGCCCAAAGTTTCAGCCCACTTAAATGGCCTGATATATATAATTATTAAGGCTAAAGTTAAAAAAAAAAGAGAGAAGAACGGGAGAAGAAAAGCAAAAGAGGGGAAAGAAGAGAGTGAAGAGGAGAAACCCTTGTTGATCAAATTCTCCCTTACAACCCTCATCCTAGGTGGTTTCTAAGTTGTTTTGAGGTAAGTGGTGTGTGAATTAAGCTTCCTTCTTCCATGGATTTGTAATTTTGTGGTGTTTTTCTTTTTGGTATGAGGGTAATTCGCAGACTGTTCGAACTGATTTTGACATAGCTATTGCCCTCGAAAGTTTGCAAAATTAATTTCTGTACGTAGCTGAACTCGTTAGCTTTCCGTAGCCACTTGAAACGCCTCAATCCGATTATTCTACAATTAGTTATAATTTTTCTCGTAAACTGCCGCTAGCTGGAAAATTTCAGAATTTTTATGTCGAATTCAAACTTATTTTCTATCGTTTCGTTTAGTTAATGTATTGAAACGGGTTATGTGGGATTGGGAACTGATGTTAAGGAGTTACAAGCCATTTTTATTTAATATCGACTCATTCGTACTCGATTAGGATTTGTTTTTAGCAATGAAAAGGATGTTACCGCTAATAGTTAGTTATATTTGATTTGTCTTTAATTGCTCATCTCCTTTCTAGGTAAAGAACCATCGACGAAGGGCAAGGGACCGACTTCAGATTCCAGAGAGAGTTAATCACTTCCTTGTGAGTTGATAATTCGGGAACGCCTTCTCTTGTGGGAAGTGTGGACCCTCGATAAATGTGCATTTATTTTAATTTTAGTTAATTGATAAGAAAATTATTTGATATTGTGTTATGTGGTAAAGAGCCTGATTGGCTTTATTGCTCTGGTTAGAGTCCTGTTAGCCATTTTATGAGTATTATTGATTTTAACTTATGTTGAAGAGCCTTGCCGGCTCGATATCTGACAGCATTTATTGTGAATTATTTGAGAATTGACTTCTGGTTATTCTTGTGTGCCAATCAAGACTCTAACTTGAGTCGTTATTTCATCTTATGATGCATATGCATATGTATGCCTGGTACCAAGGTTAAGTAGCCCGAATTGGTCACGGTTCGGGTGAGTTGGAGCGACATTGATTAAGTAGCCCGAATTATCGCGGTTCGGGTGAGTTAGAGTGACAACCAAGTTGCCCGTGATTGGCAAACCCGGGTGAGTTAGATCTAACGAGGCACCTGTCCATTTGCCAAATACTGATACTCTGGAGGGTGATCGTTAGATGGATCAGTCTATTATAGGCTCAATCAACGTCACCGGTGTGGGACATGCATGTCATATATGTTTATATTTTTGATCATTTCAAGTATTCACGACGATATTGAATTGTGAACTTTAGCACTTGGCGTGTTGAGAAAGAAAATTAATGTGCATTTTATCTAGAGTAACGGTGACGGGCTTGGACTGTCTCTCGACGGAGAGCTCAGTTCGAGGAGGATATTAACTACCCACGCGTCTTTTATGTGATAACATGTTGTTTGAACTAATTGTGTTATTCGTAAATGTGCACTAAGGTTTTTATTTTCATTAATATGTACACTGAGTGAGAAATAGTTATTGTGAGACGAAATGTTGGATTTTATATTATGAACTGCGAGTGGGAATACATGCTTCGTATAAGGGTCGGGGTGACCGGCTTATCACCTCACTGAGCTAGTGGTTTTGCTCACCCCCATCATTCTTTCCTTTTCAAGCTGTTGATATCGTTTTGGTTGGAGGTTTGCCTATCGTTTGCTCGTCATCCAATCAGTGTTTTGGGTACTTTTTCTTTTATGTAAATTGACGGATTCATTGGCGAGATTGTATAGTTTATATTTGGTGACCCCCTTGATGTTTCTTTTTGGTACTCTCGCAATGTTATATCGTTCATGTATATTTTCTTTAAACTAAGTTACATCGTTGTATTTTGTACCTTTGTAAATCCATATTGGTACATTATGAGATGATGTCCTCGAGTTGTACCCGTTGTTATCAGTTGTTCAGTTCTACAGATACTTGATAGCAAGCCTTACATTTTCTATAAACTTTGTGGAGTGGAGTGCACCCATTCCGTGAAATTTATGGTTAACGTGGCGGTTGTCGCGTTCTATCTGGGGTCGGAGTGTGACAACTTTCTTGGTATCAGAGCCTGGTTTTATAATTCTCATTCTTTTTGAGTCGAGCCAATGGGTCCAACTTTGTTTCTATGTCTCCTAAGGTATCGTATTGCCTTGACATTTACCTTGCATTTTCTTTCCTTTCTTCCTTTCAGTCATTATGGCACCTCCAGTTCATCGTCGAGGTCGAGGTCGAGGACACGCTCCTCGTGATCCTCCGAGTCCTCTACTCTCTTCTGTTTCTCGTGGACCTCGAGGACATGTTTTTTTTGATCATGCCATTCCTCCGACGGTTACGGACCCTATCAATTCTGATCATAGGGTGCCAGTTTCCCAGGTATAGCAACCACGGGCCCAGTTGCGGGTTAAGCACATGATGACACCCGAGCAGTACCAATTATATTATGATCACATTCGAATACATGGTGTTCCACCACCTACAACGGCTCATACGACTACGACTGTCACTGAAGAGGTTCTTCGTGCTAATGTACCGATTCGACCTACAACTAATATACCAGTTTTTACTCCAGAAATGGCTTTAGGAGGTTCTACTTTTCGAGGTGCACTTTTTATACCTGATTTTGTGAAAGCAGTTGAAAACATGGGGACTTCGAAATTTGACGGTGCAAGAGATGCTTCTAAAGCGGGGGCATGGTTAAAGGAGATTACAGAGACCTTTGACACCTTGATGATTGAAGAATGTTATCGTGTGGTCATTGCGACCAAGCTGTTAGGCCCAAATGCACGATGATGGTGGCAGAATCTAAAAGAGACATCTTCGGTTACTATTACATGGGCTATCTTTGTGGAACGAATCAAAGATCGATACTTCTCTCAGTACATCAAGGATCAGAAGAGAAAGGAGTTCTTCAACCTCTTTCAAGGCATTATGTCGGTCGTGGAGTACGAAAGCAAATTTCTGGAATTACGAGAATTCGCTCCTGAGTCATATACGACGAGAGACTTATGCAAGAGATTTGAAGATGGTCTTAACTTAAATATTCGAGATCGCATCAAGTCCGGAGACAAGTACGAGAGTCTTGACGATCTCGTAGAAGAAGCCCTGAGGGTAGAAGGTTTAGTTCAGGCGAGACATAAGCTTGCAGAACGATCTCAAAAGAAAAGGCAAGGGAGCGCATTTCCAGGAAATGCATCGAAGGTGTATAGGGGTGTGGGATCTTCGCGTGGCGCACCAAGTTCAGTACCTATTAATTTTCCTCAACCTCGGGAGCAGTTTAGTAGAGGCGGGAGCAATGTCTCGGGATCGGTTGGTGAAAATCGCAAGTGCCAGAATTGCTTAAAATATCACGACGGCTCCTGTAAGGTTCCTCAAGTATGTTTTCAGTGTGGACAGCCGGGGCATATGCGAAGTTCTTGTCCTCAGCTTATGGGAACAAGCAGTCAGGGTTCTGGTCAGCTTCGTGGTAAACTAACATATTCTACACCCACTCGATCTGCAGTTACCAGAGTGCCCGATGCCTCAAGCGGCCCTTGTACTCAATCACTTATGCAAGGAAGGAAGCAAACTAGAGTATTTCATATTTCCCAGGAAGAGGCTCGCTCAGATCCGAAGGTTGTGACAGGTAATTTATAATCTGAGTATTTTCACATACTAGATCTAACCCCACCTTGTTATGCCACTTAATTACAAATAAAACAGGATGTGGATTGCGGTGAGGAACCGGCTGCTTACCATGGACAGATGGAGACAGCATGAAGGCCCGATCGAGTGCGTGCTGTGCGTGGGTGCCTCCGAATCGAGAGACCATCTCTTCTTCGGGTGTCCGTTCACGTGGCATGTACGGAATCGGGTCAGGGATGAAGTGGAGTGGAAGCGACAGATTACCACGCTGAAAGCCGGCCTTAAGTGGCTCTGCAAAGATCGGCGTGTGCATGTTCGTGAGAGGAGGAGGTGGATGCTTGCTCTCTACGGAAGCGTCTTCTTCATATGGAAGGCTCGGAATGACGCGCTCTTCCAGGGTGCCCGACCTTCTTTGGATAGCTTGACTAATACTATTCTTATGCATGTAATTAGATTCGAGCATTTGCTTTCTAGATAGGCTTATTTTTCTTTGGTTGCTCCGCTTGTGGAGTCTTTATTATATGTACTTGTGACTCTGGCTTCGGCCTCTCATTTTTGAATAATTAACATATCGTTCATCTTAATTACTAATAAAACATTTGTAAGAAATTCTATCTTTCTGAATTTTTAAATCACAATCTCACCTAATATTACTTCTTTAGGCCATGTGTTTGTGGGAGACCATCAGGTCTACGCTTTATTTGACCCAGGTTCTGATAGGTCTTATATCCGGGATGATCTTATTGCGATCTTTGATTATCGTATCTCTCATTTGTCACCTGGAATCATCGTTCATACCCCTCTTGGAGAGCGTCTAATTCGTGATTCGGTATTCCTTGGTTATCCATTGAAGATCAAAGATGTCATTTTAGAGGCTGAATTGATATCATTGCCTTTGATTGATCTTGATGTTATTCTTGGCACGGATTGGCTTTCTTCTCATCATGCAATTCTCGATTGCCACGAGAAGCTTGTTATTTTTCGTAGACCAGGATTCTCAGAACTTGTTTTTGAAGGAAAACTTCAAACAAGATCCCTCTATTTTATTTCAATGTTGACTGCGCATAAATTAATGCGTAAGGGTTGTGAGGCATTCTTAGCATTTGTCATCTATACTTCTCTTTCTGAAACTAAACTAGATGACATCCTGATCGTGAATGAATTTCTTGATGTCTTTCCCGAAGACTTACCAGGACAACCTCCGAATCGAGAGATTGATTTTTCCATTGACGTACTTCCTGGAATCACACCTATATCGATTACTCCATATCGAATGTCGCCTGCTGAGCTGAAGGAACTCCAGACACAACTTGGGGAATTATTGGAGAAGGGGTTCATATGACCTAGCACATCTCCGTGGGGTGCTCCAGTTCTTTTTGTCAAGAAGAAAGATGGATCATTTCGCCTATGTATCGACTACCGTCAATTGAACAAGGTGACAATCAAGAACAAATATCCTCTTCTAAGAATCGATGATCTGTTTGATCAAATGCAAGGAGCAACTGTGTTCTCAAAAATTGATTTGCGATCTGGTTATCACCAACTCAAGATTAGGGAATCTGATATCCTTAAGTTTGCTTTTCGAACCAGATACGATCATTTTGAATTATGTGTTATGCCTTTTGGACTCACAAATGCTCCTGCAGCTTTTATGGATCTTATGAATCAGGTCTTTCGGCCGTACTTAGATAAGTTTGTCATCATCTTCATTGATGACATTCTTATTTATTCTAAATATGACGACGAGCATTCTCATCTTCTAAGAATTGCTCTGAACATTCTCAGAGAAAATCAGCTTTATGCTAAATCCTCGAAGTGTGAATTTTGGCTTCGTGAGGTAAGCTTTTTGGGTCATCACATTTCTAAAGAAGGAATCTACGTCGATCCAGTGAAGATTCAAGCTATACTAGATTGGGAGCATCCAAAGAACGTGACAGAGATTCGTAGTTTTCTGGGATTAGCTGGATATTATCGACGGTTTGTCAAAGACTTTTCGTTATTGGCTTCATCTTTGACCAAATTGACTCGAAAAGGGGTAAAATTTGAATGGAGTGAAGAATGCGAGGAAGCATTTCTAGAATTGAAAAGACGACTCGTTTCAGCTCCTATTATTGCTTTGCCAGACCCAGCGATTGGAGAATTTAACATTTATAGCGACGCCTCGAGACAAGGATTAAGATGCGTTCTCATGCAAGAAGGAAAGGTTATTGCCTACGCTTCAAGGCAATTGAAGAAGAACGAAGAAAATTATCCTACACATGATTTAGAGTTGGCTGCAATCGTCTTTGCATTGAAGATCTGGAGGCACTATCTGTATGGTGGAACTTGTCGGGTTTTCACTGATCACAAGAGCTTAAAGTATATCACCACGCAAAAGGAGCTCAACCTCAGGCAAAGGCGATGGATGGAGTTGATTAGTGACTATGACTTAGTCATCGATTATCATCCTGGCAAGGCGAACGTTGTTGCAGATGCTCTGAGTAGAAAGTCTTCTACCTCACTTCCTTCTATTCAATCTTTTTATCTTCCTATGTTGGAGCTATTTAAATCTTTACACATTTCGCTCGATTGTGAAAAGTCTAATGATTCTGCCTTAATCGCCAAATTCGAGAAAGACAATCACACGATGTTTATTTACAACAGAAGATGGCGAAGCTAAATCAAGGAAAAGAATTAGAATTTCAAATTTGGGATGATGGACTTCTTACTTTTAAAAATCGTGTTTGTGTTCCATCAGAACTTGATGTTCGTAGAGCTATTCTTAAGGAAGCCCATTCTTCAGCCTATGCTATGCATCCTGGTAGTACCAAAATGTACAGAACACTTTGGGAGCATTATTGGTGGCCAGGTATGAAATGGGACACTACTGAATTTGTATCAAAGTGCTTATCATGCCAACAGATTAAAGCGGAACACCAAAAACCAGCCGGCATGCTTCAACCACTACCTATTCCTGAGTGGAAATGGGAAAATGTCACAATGGATTTTGTTTCTGGTTTACCTCGAACACAAAAGGGTCATGACTCAATTTGGGTCATTGTCGATCGTCTGACGAAATCGGCACATTTCCTTCCAGTGCATACCAACGAATCTTTAGAGAAACTTGCCAAGTTATATGTCGATGAGATCGTGAGATTGCACGGAGTACCAGTGTCAATCATATCTTACCGTGATCCAAGATTCACTTCCCCTTTTTGGCCTAGTCTGCAGAAAGCGCTAGGTACAAAATTACTATTCAGTACCTCGTTTCATCCACAGACTGATGGACAGTCAGAGAGAACTATACAGACACTAGAAGATATGCTACGTACAGTGGTGTTGAATTTGGAAGGTAGCTGGGATAAGTACGTGACTTTGGTGGAGTTCGCTTATAACAACAGTTATCATTCAAGCATTGGAATGCCTCCGTACGAAGATTTGTATGGCCGAAAGTGTCGAACACCGCTGTTTTGGGATGAGGTTGGTGAGAGACAAATCGAACAAGTAGAGCTTATCGAAGATGCGAAGGCAAAAATACAACTTATTCGAGACAGACTTAAGGCAGCGCAAGATCGACAGAAAAGCTACGCAGATAATAGGAGGCGCGATTTGGAGTTTAATGAAGGAGAAAAAGTTTTTCTGAAAGTTTCTCCATGGAAGGGCGTGTTGCGATTCCGCCGTCGAGGAAAGTTGAGTCCAAGGTATATTGGCCCGTTTAATATCGTGCAAAGGATTAGTCGTGTCGCGTATCGACTTGAGCTACCATCGGAATTATCGAAGATTCACGATGACTTCCATGTCTCTATGCTTAGAAAATATGAACCAGATCCTTCGTACGTGCTCAAAGATCCCTCAGTTGTATTAAAGGAAAATCTATCATACGAAGTACAACCTGTTCAAATTGTAGATCGCCGAGAGAAAATGCTTCGTAACAAATCCATTCCTATGGTGAGAATTCTATGGAGAAGTGATCAAATTGAAGAAGAAACATGGGAACCAGAGTCAGTCATGCGTCAACACCATCCAAATCTCTTTTCATCTCTAGGTATGTTTATGTTTCGAGGACGAAACTTTTTAGAGGAGGGGATACTTTATAATATATTAGCTCAACTAGATTTTTTTAGAAAGCCCAAAACCTATTTATTTATTTTTATGGCCCAAAAGGCCAGCCCTAACTTAGCCCAACTAGATTTTTTTTAGAAAGCCCAAAACCTATTTATTTATTTTTATGGCCCAAAAGACCAGCCCTATCTTAGCCCAACTAGATTTTTTTAGAAAGCCCAAACTTATTTATTTATTTTGTGGCCCAAAGTTTCAGTCCACTTAAATGGCCTGATATATATAATTATTAAGGCTAAAGTTAAAAAAAAAAAGAGAGAAGAACGGGAGAAGAAAAGCAAAAGAGGGGAAAGAAGAGAGTGAAGAGGAGAAACCCTTGTTAATCAAATTCTCCCTTACAACCCTCATCCTAGGTGGTTTCTAAGTTGTTTTGAGGTAAGTTATGTGTGAATTAAGCTTCGTTCTTCCATGGTTTTGTAATTTTGTGGTGTTTTTCTTTTTGGTATGTGGGTAATTCGCAGACTATTCGAACTTATTTTGACATAGCTATTGCCCTCAAAAGTTTGCAAAATTAATTTCTGTACGTAGCTGAACTCGTTAGCTTTCCGTGGCCACTTGAAACGCCTCAATCCAATTATTCTTCAATTAGTTATGATTTTTCTCGTAAACTGCCGCTAGCTGGAAAATTTCAGAATTTTTATGTCGAATTCAAACTTATTTTCTATCGTTTCGTTTAGTTAATGTATTGAAACGAGTTATGTGGGATTGGGAACTGATGTTAAGGAGTTACAAGCCATTTTTATTTAATATCGACTCGTTCGAACTCGATTAGGATTTGTTTTTAGCAATGAAAGGGATGTTACCGCTAATAGTTAGTTATAATTGATTTGTCTTTAATTGCTCATCTCCTTTCTAGGTAAAGAACCATCGACGAAGGGCAAGTGACCGACTTCAGATTTCGGAGAGAGTTAATCACTTCATTGTGAGTTGATAATTCGGGAACGCCTTCTCTTGTGGGAAGTGTGGACCCTCGATAAATGTGCATTTATTTTAATTTTAGTTAATTGATAAGAAAATTATTTGATATTGTGTTATGTGGTAAAGAGCCTGATTGGCTCGATTGCTCTGGTTAGAGTCCTGTTAGCCATTTTATGAGTATTATTGATTTTAACTTATGTTGAAGAGCCTTGCCGGCTCGATATCTGACAGCATTTATTGTGAATTATTTGAGAATTGATTTCTGGTTATTCTTGTGTGCCAATCAAGACTCTAACTTGAGTCGTTATTTCATCTTATGATGCATATGCATATGTATGCCTGGTACCAAGGTTAAGTAGCCCGAATTGGTCACGGTTCGGGTGAGTTGGAGCGACATTGATTAAGTAGCCCGAATTGTCGCGGTTCGGGTGAGTTAGAGTGACAACCAAGTTGCCCGTGATTGGCAAACCCGGGTGAGTTAGATCTAACGGGGCACCTGTCCATTTGCCAAATACTGATACTCTAGAGGGTGATCGTTAGATGGATCAGTCTATTATAGGCTCAGTCAACGTCACCTGTGTGGGACATGCATGTCATATATGTTTATATGTTTGATCATTTTAAGTATTCACGTCGATATTGAATTGTGAACTTTAGTACTTGGCGTGTTGAGAAAGAAAATTAATGTGCATTTTATCTAGAGTAACGGTGACGGACTTGGACTGTCTCTCGACGGAGAGCTCAGTTCGAGGAGGATATTGACTACCCACGCGTCTTTTATGTGATAACATGTTTGAACTAATTGTGTTATTCGTAAATGTGCACTAAGGTTTTTATTTTCATTAATATGTACACTGAGTGAGAAATAGTTATTGTGAGACGAAATGTTGGATTTTATATTATGAACCGCGAGTGGGAATACATGCTTCATATAAGGGTCGGGGTGATCAGCTTATCACCTCACTGAGCTAGTGGTTTTGCTCACCCCCATCATTCTTTCCTTTTCAGGCTGTTGATATCGTTTTGGTTGGAGGTTTGCCTATCGTTTGCTCGTCATCCAATCAGTGTTTTGGGTACTTTCTCTTTTATGTAAATTGACGGATTCATTGGCGAGATTGTATAGTTTATATTTGGTGACCCCCTGATGTTTCTTTTAAGTACTCTCGCCATGTTATATCGTTCATGTATATTTTCTTTAAACTAAGTTACATCGTTGTATTTATTGATAATTTATGAGATGATGCCCTCGGGTGGTACCGGTTGTTATCAGTTGTTTAGTTCTACAGGTACTTGATAGCAAGCCTTACGTTTTCTATAAACTTTGTGGAATGGAGTGCACCTATTCCGCGAAATTTATGGTTAACGTGGCGGTTGTCGCGTTCTGTCTGGGGTCGGGGCGTTTCATAATGCTCATTTCCTACATCATGATACATATTTCCTTCATCATGATGATATTTCCCTCATCTTGATGCTCATTTCTTACATCAATATGCTCTTTTCCTTCATCATGATGCATGTTTTCTTCACGATGATCCTTATTTCCATAACCATGATGTTAATTTCCTTCATCATGATGCTATTTACTTCATCATGATGCTCATTCACTACATCATGATGCTCATTTCATTCATTACAATGCATATTTCCTTCATCATGATGCTCATTTCTTACATCATGCTTCATATTTCCTTCATCTCTATGTTCATTTCCAACAACATGATGATCATTTCCTTTATCATGATGCAAATTTTCTTCATAATGATGCTCATTTCCTTTATCATGATGCGTATTTCCTTCATCATGATGCTCATTTCCTTAATCATAATTCTTATTTCCATCATCATGATGCATAAATCCTTCATCATGATACTTATTTCCTTCATCATGATGCTCATTTCTATCATCATGATGCATGTTTCCTTCATCATGATGCTCATTTCCTATATCATGACCTAATTTCCTTCATCATGATGCATATTTTCCTTCATCATAATGCTCATTTCCTACGACATGACGCATATTCCCATCATCATGATGCCTATTTCTTTCATCACGATGCTCATTTCCTACGTCATTACGCGTATTTTCCTTCGTCATAACGCTCATTTCCTACATCATGATGCATATATCAATCTTCATGATGCTCTTTTCCTTCATCTTGATGCTTATTTCCTTCACCATGATGCATATTTCCTTCATCATGAAATCATTTACAACATCATGATGCTAATATACTTCATCATGATGCGTATTTCCTTTAGCATGATGCTTATTTCATTCTTCATGATGCTCATTTCCTACATTATGATGCTCATTTCCTTCTTCATGATGCTCATTTCTTAAATCATAATGTATATTTACTTCATCGTGATTATCATTTCCTAAGTCATTATGGTCATTTCCTTTAATCATGATGCTTATTTATTCATCGTGATACATATTTTCTTAATCATGATGCTCATTTCCTACATCATGATACATATTTCCTTCATCGTGATGCTCATTTCTTACATCAATATGATCTTTTCATCATGATGCATGTTTTTTTAACGATGATCCTCATTTCTATCACCATATTTACTTGATCATGTTGCTCATTCACTACATCATGATGCTCATTTCATTCATTACGATGCATATTGCCTTCATCACGATGCTCACTTCTTACATCATGCTTCATATTTCCTTCATCTCTATGTGCATTTCCAACATTATGATGATCATTTCCTTCATCATGATGCGAAATTTCTTCATAATGATACTCATTTCCTTTATCATGATGCGTATTTCCTTCATCATGGTGCTCATTTCCTTCGTCATAATTCTTATTTCCATCATCATGATGCATAAATCCTTCATCATGATACTTATTTCCTTCATCATGATGCTCATTTCTATTATTATGATGCATGTTTCCTTCATCATGATGCTCATTACCTATATCATGAAATAATTTCCTTCATCATGATGCATATTTTCTTTCATCATGATGATCATTTCTATCATCATGATGCATGTTTCCTTCATCATGATACTCGTTTCCTATATCATGACCTAATATCCTTCATCATAATGCATATTTTCCTTCATCATAATTCTCATTTCCTATGTCACGATGCATATTTCTATCATCATGATGCTCATTTCCTTCTTCATGATGCTCATTTCCTACATTATGATGCTCATTTCCTTCTTCATGATGCTCATTTCTTTCATCATAATGTATATTTACTTCATCATGATTATCATTTCCGAAGTCATTATGGTCATTTCCTTTAATCAAGATGCTTATTTCATTCATCGTGATACATATTTTCTTAATCATGATGCTCATTTCCTACATCATGATACATATTTCTTTCATCGTGATGCTCATTTCTTACATCAATATGATCTTTTCCTTCATCATGATGCATGTTTTCTTAATGATGATCCTCATTTCTATCACCATGATGCATATTTCCTTCATCATGTAATCATTTACAACATCATGATGCTAGTATACTTCATCATGATGCGTATTTCCTTCATCATGATGCTCATTTCCTTCTTCATGATGCTCATTTCCCACATTATGATGCTCATTTCCTTCTTCATGATTCTCATTTCTTTCATCATAATGTATATTTCCTTCATCATGATTATGGACATTTCCTTTAATCACGAGGCTTATTTCATTCATCATGATACATATTAATCAGGAGGCTTATTTTATTCATCATAAAGTCATTATGGACATTTCCTTTAATCACGAGGCTTATTTCATTCATCGTGATACATATTTCCTTAATCATGATGCTCATTTCCTACATCATGATACATATTTCCTTCATCATGGTGATATTTCCTTCATCTTTATGCTCATTTCTTACATCAATATGCTCTTTTCTTTCATCATGATGCATGTTTTCTTCACGATGATCCTTATTTCCATAACCATGATGTTAATTTCCTTCATCATGATGCTATTTACTTCATCATGATGCTCATTCACTACATCATGATGCTCATTTCATTCATTACGATGCATATTTCCTTCATCATGATGCTCATTTCTTACATCATGCTTCATATTTCCTTTATCTCTATGTTCATTTCCAACATCATGATGATCATTTCCTTCATCATGATGCAAATTTTCTTCATAATGATGCTCATTTCCTTTATCATGATGTGTATTTCCTTCATCAAGATGCTCATTTCCATTATCATAATTCTTATTTCCATCATCATGATGCATAAATCCTTCATCATGATACTTATTTCCTTCATCATGATGCTCATTTCTATCATCATGATCCATGTTTCCTTCATCATGATGCTCATTTCCTATATCATGACTTAATTTACTTCATCATGATTCATATTTTCCTTCATCATAATGCTCATTTCCTACGACATGATGCATATTCCCATTATCATGATGCCCATTTCTTTCATCACGATGCTCATTTTCTTCGTCATAACGCGTATTTTCCTTCGTCATAACGCTCATTTCCTACATCATGATGCATATTTCAATCTTCACGATGCTCTTTTCCTTCATCTTGATGCTTATTTCCTTCGCCATGATGCATATTTCCTTCATCATGTAATCATTTACAACATCATGATGCTAATATACTTCATCATGATGCTCATTTCCTTCTTCATGATGCTCATTTCCTACATTATGATGCTCATTTCCTTCTTAATGATGCTCATTTCTTTCATCATAATGTATATTTACTTCATCGTGATTATCATTTCCTAAGTCATTATGGTCATTTCCTTTAATCATGATGCTTATTTCATTCATCGTGATACATATTTTCTTAATCATGATGCTCATTTCCTACATCATGATACATATTTCCTTCATCGTGATGCTCATTTCGTACATCAATATGATCTTTTCCTTCATTATGATGCATGTTTTCTTAATGATGATCCTCATTTCTATCACCATATTTACTTCATCATGTTGCTCATTCACTACATCATGATGCTCATTTCATTCGTTACGATGCATATTGCCTTCATCATGATGCTCACTTCTTACATCATGCTTCATATTTTCTTCATCTCTATGTTCATTTCAAATATCATGATGATCATTTCCTTCATCATGATGCAAATTTTCTTCATAATGATACTCATTTCCTTTATAATGATGTGTATTTCCTTCATCATGATGCCCATTTCCTTCGTCATAATTCTTATTTCCATCATCATGATGCATAAATCCTTCATCGTGATACTTATTTCTTTCATCATGATGCTCATTTCTATTATTATGATTCATGTTTCCTTCATCATGATGCTCATTACCTATATCATGAAATAATTTCCTTCATCATGATGCATATTTTCTTTCATCATGATGATCGTTTCTATCATCATGATGCATGTTTCCTTCATCATGATGCTCGTTTCCTATATCATGACTTATTATCCTTCATCATAATTCATATTTTCCTTCGTCATAATTCTCATTTCCTACGTCACGATGCATATTCCCATCATCATGATGCTCATTTCCTTCTTCATGATGCTCATTTCCTACATTATGATGCTCATTTCCTTCTTCATGATGCTCATTTCTTTCATCATAATGTATATTTAACTTCATCATGATTATCATTTCCGAAGTAATTATGGTCATTTCCTTTAATCATGATGCTTATTTAATTTATCGTGATACATATTTTCTTAATCATGATGCTCATATCCTACATCATGATACATATTTCTTTCATCGTGATGCTCATTTCTTACATCAATATGATCTTTTCCTTCATCATGATGCATGTTTTCTTAATGATGATCCTCATTTCTATCACCATGATGCATATTTCCTTCACCATGTAATCATTTACAACATCATGATGCTAATATACTTCATCATAATGCGTATTTCCTTCATCATGATGCTCATTTCCTTCTTCATGATGCTCATTTCCCACATTACGATGCTCATTTCCTTCTTCATGATTTTCATTTCTTTCATCATAATATATATTTCCTTCATCATGATTATGGACATTTCCTTTAATCACGAGGCTTATTTCATTCATCGTGATACATATTAATCAGGAGGCTTATTTCATTCATCATAAAGTCATTATGGACATTTCCTTTAATCACGAGGCTTATTTCATTCATCGTGATACATATTTCCTTAATCATTATGCTCATTTCCTACATCATGATACATATTTCCTTCATCATGGTGATATTTCCTTCATCTTGATGCTCATTTCTTACATCAATATGCTCTTTTCCTTCATCATGATGCATGTTTTCTTCACGATGATCCTTATTTCCATAACCATGATGTTAATTTCCTTCATCATGATGATATTTACTTCATCATGATGCTCATTCACTACATCATGATGCTCATTTCATTCATTACGATGCATATTTCCTTCATCATGATGCTCATTTCTTACATCATGCTTCATATTTCCTTTATCTCTATGTTCATTTCCAACATCATGATGATCATTTCCTTCATCATGATGCAAATTTTCTTCATAATGATGCTCATTTCCTTTATCATGATGCGTATTTCCTTCATCAAGATGCTCATCTCCTTCATCATAATTCTTATTTCCATAATCATGATGCATAAATCCTTTATCATGATACTTATTTCCTTCATCATGGTGCTCATTTCTATCATCATGATCCATGTTTCCTTCATCATGATGCTCATTTCCTATATCATGACCTAATTTCCTTCATCTTGATGCATATTTTCCTTCATCATAATGCTCATTTCCTACGACATGATGCATATTCCCATCATCATGATGCCCATTTCTTTCATCACGATGCTCATTTCCTTCATCATGACGCGTATTTTCCTTCGTCATAACGCTCATTTCCTACATCATGATGCATATTTCAATCTTCATGATGCTCTTTTCCTTCATCTTGATGCTTATTTCCTTCGCCATGATGCATATTTCCTTCATCATGTAATCATTTACAACATCATGATGCTAATATACTTCATCATGATGCTCATTTCCTTCTTCATGATGCTCATTTCCTACATTATGATGCTCATTTCCTTATTCATGATGCTCATTTCTTTCATCATAATGTATATTTACTTCATCGTGATTATCATTTCCTAAGTCATTATGGTCATTTCCTTTAATCATGATGCTTATTTCATTCATCGTGATACATATTTTCTTAATCATGATGCTCATTTCCTACATCATGATACATATTTCCTTCATCGTGATGCTCATTTCTTACATCAATATGATCTTTTCCTTCATCATGATGCATGTTTTCTTAATGATGATCCTCATTTCTATCACAATATTTACTTCAATATGTTGCTCATTCACTACATCATGATGCTCATTTCATTCATTACGATGCATATTTCCTTCGTCATGATGCTCACTTCTTACATCATGCTTCATATTTCCTTCATCTCTATGTTCATTTCCAACATCATGATGATCATTTCCTTCATCATGATGCAAATTTTCTTCATAATGATGCTCATTTCCTTTATCATGATGCGTATTTCCTTCATCAAGATGCTCATTTCTTTCATCATAATTCTTATTTCCATCATCATGATGCATAAATCCTTCATCATGATACGTATTTCCTTCATCATAATGCTCATTTCTATCATCATGATCCATGTTTCCTTCATCATGATGCTCATTTCCTATATCATGACCTAATTTCCTTCATCATGATGCATATTTTACTCCATCATAATGCTCATTTCCTACGACATGATGCATATTCCCATCATCATGATGCCCATTTCTTTCATCACGATGCTCATTTCCTTCGTCATAACGCTCATTTCATACATCATAATGCATATTTCAATCTTCATGATGCTCTTTTCCTTCATCTTGATGCTTATTTCCTTCGCCATGATGCATATTTCCTTCATCATGTAATCATTTACAACATCATGATGCTAATATACTTCATCATGATGCTCATTTCCTTCTTCATGATGCTCATTTCCTACATTATGATGCTCATTTCCTTCTTCATGATGCTCATTTCTTTCATCATAATGTATATTTACTTCATCGTGATTATCATTTCCTAAGTCATTATGGTCATTTCCTTTAATCATGATGCTTATTTCATTTATAGTGATACATATTTTCTTAATCATGATGCTCATTTCCTACATCATTATACATATTTCAGTCATCGTGATGCTCATTTCTTACATCAATATGATCTTTTCCTTCATCATGATGCATGTTTTCTTAATGATGATCCTCATTTCTATCACAATATTTACTTCAACATGTTGCTCATTCACTACATCATGATTCTCATTTCATTCATTATGATGCATATTGCCTTCATCATGATGCTCACTTCTTACATCATGCTTCATATTTCCTTCATCTCTATGTTCATTTCCAACGTCATGATGATCATTTCCTTCATCATGATGCAAATTTTCTTCATAATGATACTCATTTCCTTCATCATGGTGCCCATTTCCTTCGTCATAAATCTTATTTCCATCATCATGATGCATAAATCCTATATCGTGATACTTATTTCCTTCATCATGATGTTCATTTCTATTATTATTAAGCATGTTTCCTTCATCATGATGCTCATTACCTATATCATGAAATAATTTCCTTCATCATGATACTCGTTTCCTATATCATGACCTAATATCCTTCATCGTAATGCATATTTTCCTTCATCATAATTCTCATTTCCTATGTCACGATGCATATTCCCATCATCATGATGCTCATTTCCTTCTTCATAATGCTCATTTCCTACATTATGATGCTCATTTCCTTCTTCATGATGCTCATTTCTTTCATCATAATGTATATTTACTTCATCATGATTATCATTTCCGAATTCATTATGGTCATTTCCTTTAATCATGATGCTTATTTCATTCATCGTGATACATATTTTCTTAATCATGATGCTCATTTCCTACATCATGATACATATTTCTTTCATCGTGATGCTCATTTCTTACATCAATATGATATTTTCCTTCATCATGATGCATGTTTTCTTAATGATGATCCTCATTTCTATCACCTTGATGCATATTTCCATCATTATGTAATCATTTACAACATCATGATGCTAATATACTTCATCATGATGCTCATTTCCCACATTATGATGCTCATTTCCTTCTTCACGATGCTCATTTCTTTCATCATAATGTATATTTCCTTCATCATGATTATGGACATTTCCTTTAATCACGAGGCTTATTTCATTCATCGTGATACATATTAATTAGGAGGTTTATTTCATTCATCATAAAGTCATTATGGACATTTCCTTTAATCACGAGGCTTATTTCATTCATCGTGATACATATTTCCTTAATCATTATGCTCATTTCCTACATCATGATACATATTTCCTTCATCGTGATGCTCATTTCTTACATCAATATGATCTTTTCCTTCATCACGATGCATGTTTTCTTAATGATTATCCTCATTTATATCACCATATTTACTTCATCATGTTGCTCATTCACTACATCATGATGCTCATTTCATTCGTTACGATGCATATTGCCTTCATCATAGTGCTTACTTCTTACATCATGCTTCATATTTCCTTCATCTTTATGTTCATTTCCAACATCATGATGATCATTTCCTTCATCATGTTGCAAATTTTCTTCATAATGATACCCATTTCCTTTATCATGATGCGTATTTCCTTCATCATGGTGCCCATTTCCTTCGTCATAATTCTTATTTCCATCATCATGATGCATAAATCCTTCATCGTGATACTTATTTCCTTCATCATGATGCTCATTTCTATTATTATTATGCATGTTTCCTTCATCATGATGCTCATTTCCTATATCAAGAAATAATTTCCTTCATCATGATACTCGTTTCCTATATCATGACCTAATATCCTTCATCATAATGCATATTTTCCTTCATCATAATTCTCATTTCCTACGTCACGATGCATATTCCCATCATCATGATGATCATTTCTATAATATCTTAGTTCAACTAGATTTTTTTTAGAAAGCCCAAAACCTATTTATTTATTTTATGGCCCAAAAGGCCAGCCCTATCTTAGCCCAACTAGATTTTGTTAGAAAGCCCAAAACCTAATTATTTATTTTTATGGCCTAAAAGGCCAGCCCAATTAAGCCCAACTATATTTTTTTTAGAAAGCCCAAATTTATTTATTTATTTATTTTGTGGCCCAAAGTTTCAGCCCACTTAAATGGCCTGATATATAATTATTAAGGCTAAAGTTAAAAAAAAAAGAGAGAGAAGAACGGGAGAAGAAAAGCAAAAGAGGGGAAAGAAGAGAGGAAGAGGAGAAACCCTTGATGATCAAATTCTCCCTTACAACCCTCATCCTAGGTGGTTTTTAAGTTGTTTTGAGGTAAGTGGTGTGTGAATTAAGCTTCCTTCTTCCATGATTTTGTAATTTTGTGGGGTTTTTCTTTTTGGTATGTGGGTAATTTGCAGACTGTTCGAACTGATTTTGGCATAGCTATTGCCATCGAAACTTTGTAAACTTAATTTTTTACGTAGCTGAACTCGTTAGCTTTCCGTAGCCACTTGAAACGCCTCAATCCGATTATTCTACAATTAGTTATGATTTTTCTCGTAAACTGCCGCTAGCTGGAAAATTTCAGAATTTTTATGTCGAATTCAAACTTATTTTTTTTATCGTTTCGTTTAGTTAATGTATTGAAACGGTTATATGGGATTGGGAACTGATGTTAAAGAGTTACATGCCATTTTTATTTAATATCGACTCGTTCGAACTCGATTAGGATTTGTTTTTAGCAATGAAAGGGATGTTAACGCTAATAGTTAGTTATATTTAATTTGTCTTTAATTGCTCATCTCCTTTCTAGGTAAAGAACCATCGACAAAGGGCAAGGGACCGACTTCAGATTCCGGAGAGAGTTAATCACTTCCTTGTGAGTTGATAATTCGGGAACGCCTTCTCTTGTGGGAAGTGCGGACCCTCGATAAATGTGCATTTATTTTAGTTTTAGTTAATTGATAAGAAAATTATTTGGTATTATGTTATGTGGTAAAGAGCCTGATTGGCTCGATTGCTCTGGTTAGAGTCATGTTAGCCATTTTATGAGTATTATTGATTTCTGGTTATTTTTGTGTGCCAATTAAGACTCTAACTTGAGTCGTTATTTATCTTATGATGCACATGCATATGTATGCCTGGTACCAAGGTTAAGTAGCCCGAATTGGTCACGGTTCAGGTGAGTTGGAGCGACATTGATTAAGTAGCCCGAATTGTCGCGGTTCGGGTGAGTTAGAGTGACAACCAAGTTGCCCGTGATTGGCAAACCTGGGTGAGTTAGATCTAACGGGGCACCTGTCCATTTGCCAAATACTGATACTCTGGAGGGTGATCGTTAGATGGATCAGTCTATTATAGGCTCAGTCAACGTCACCGGTGTGGGACATGCATGTCATATATGTTTATATGTTTGATCATTTCAAGTATTCACGTCGATATTGAATTGTGAACTTTAGCACTTGGCGTATTGAGAAAGAATATTAATGTGCATTTTATCTAGAGTAACGGTGACGGGCTTGGACTGTCTCTCGACGGAGAGCTCAGTTCGAGGAGGATATTGACTACCCACGCGTCTTTTATGTGATAACATGTTGTTTGAACTAATTGTGTTATTCATAAATGTGCACTAAGGTTTTTATTTTCATTAATATGTACACTGAGTGAGAATAATTATTGTGGGACGAATTGTGGGATTTTATGTTATGAACCGCGAGTGGGAGTACATGCTTCGTATAAGGGTCGGGGTGACCGGCTTATCACCTCACTGAGCTAGTGGTTTTGCTCACCCCCCATCATTCTTTCCTTTTCAGGCTGTTGATATCATTTTGGTTGGAGGTTTGCCTATCGTTTGCACATCATCCAATCCGTGTTTTGGGTACTTTCTCTTTTATGTAAATTGACGGATTCATTGGCGAGATTGTATAGTTTATATTTGGTGACCCCCTTGATGTTCTTTTTGTACCTTCGCGATGTTATATCGTTCATGTATATTTTCTTTAAACTAAGTTACACCGTTGAATTTTGTACCTTTATAAATCCTTGTTGATACTTTATGAGATGATGTCCTCGGGTTGTACCCGTTGTTATCAGTTGTTCAGTTCTACAGGTACTTGATAGCAAGCCTTACGTTTTCTATAAACTTTGTGGAGTGGAGTGCACCCATTCTGTGAAATTTATGGTTAACGTGGCGGTTGTCGCGCTTTGTCTGGGGTCGGGGCGTGATAACTTTCTTGGTATCAGAGCCTGGTTTTATGATTCTCATTCTTTTTGTGTCAAGCCAATGAGTCCAACTTTGTTTCTATGTCATCCTAAGGTATCGTATTGCCTTGACGTTGACCTTGCATTTTCTTTCCTTTCTTCCTTTCAGTCATTATGGCACCTCCAGTTCGAGGTCGAGGTCGAGGTCGAGGTCGAGGACACGCTCCTCGTGATCCTCCGAGTCCTCTACTCTCTTCTGTTCCTCGTGGACCTCGAGGACATGTTTCTTCTGATCATGTCATTCCTCCGACGGTTATGGACCCTATCAATTCTGATCATAGGGTGCAGTTTCCCAGGTAGAGCAACCACGGGCCCAGTTGCGGGTTGAGCACATGATGACACCCGAGCAGTACCAATTGTATTATGATTACATTCGAATACATGGTGTTCCACCACCTACAACGGCTCATACAACTACGACTGTCACTGAAGAGGTTCTTCGTGCTAATGAATCGATTCGACCTACATCTAATGTACCAGTTTTTACTCCAGAAATGGCTTTAGGAGGTTCTGCTTCTCGAGGTGCACTTTTTATACCTGATTTGGTGAAAGCAGTTGAAAACATGGGGACTTCGAAATTTGACGGTGCAAGAGATGCTTCTAAAGCGGGGGCATGGTTAAAGGAGATTACAGAGACCTTTGACACCTTGATGATTGAAGAATGTTATCGTGTGGTCATTGCGACCAAGCTGTTAGGCCCAGATGCACGACGATGGTGGCAGAATCTAAAAGAGACATCTTCGGTTACTATTACGTGGGCTATCTTTGTGGAACGATTCAAAGATCGATACTTCTCTCAGTACATCAAGGATCAGAAGAGAAAGGAGTTCTTCAACCTCTTTCAAGGCATTATGTCGGTCGTTGAGTACGAAAGCAAATTTCTGGAATTGCGAGAATTCGCTCCTGAGTTATATACGACGAGAGACTTATGCAAGAGATTTGAAGATGGTCTTAATTTAAATATTCGAGATCGCATCAAGTCCGGAGACAAGTACGAGAGTCTTGACGATCTCGTAGAAGAAGCCCTGAGGGTAGAAGGTTTAGTTCAGGCGAGACATAAGCTTGTAGAACGATCTCAAAAGAAAAGGCAAGGGAGCGCATTTCCAGGAAATGCATCGAAGGTGTATAGGGGTGTGGGATCTTCGCGTGGCACACCAAGTTCGGCATCTATTAGTTTTCCTCAACCTCGGGAGCAGTTTAGTAGAGGCGGGAGCAATGTCTCTGGATCGGTTGGTGAAAATCGCAAGTGCCAGAATTGCCTAAAATATCATGACGGCCCCTGTAAGGCTCCTCAAGTATGTTTTCAGTGTCGACAGCCGGGGCATATGCGAAGTTCTTGTCCTCAACTTATGGGAACGAGCAGTCAGGGTTCTGGTCAGTTTCGTGGTAAACTAATATATTCTACACCCAGAGATACTCGATCTGCAGTTACCAGAGTGCCCGATGCCTCAAGCGGCCCTAGTACTCAATCACCTATGCAAGGAAGGAAGCAAACTAGAGTATTTCATATTTCCCAAGAAGAGGCTCGCTCAGATCCGAAGGTTGTGACAGGTAATTTATAATTTGAGTATTTTCACATGCTAAATCTAACCCCGCCTTGTTATGCCACTTGATTACGAATAAAACATTCGTAAGAAATTCTATCTTTTCAAATTTTTTAAATCACAATCTCACCTAATATTGCTTCTTTAGGCCATGTGTTTGTGGGAGACCATCAGGTCTACGCTTTATTTGACCTAGGTTCTGATAGGTCTTATATCCGAGATGATCTTACTGCGATCTTAGATTATCCTATCTCTCATTTGTCACCTGGAATCATCGTTCATACCCCTCTTGGAGAGCGTCTAATTCGTGATTCAGTATTCCTTGGTTGTCCATTGAAGATCAAAGATGTCATTTTAGAGGCTGAATTGATACCATTGCCTTTGATTGATCTTGATGTTATTCTTGGCATGGATTGGCTTTCTTCTCATCATGCAATTCTCGATTGCCACGAGAAGCTTGTTATTTTTCGTAGACCAGGATTCTCAGAACTTGTTTTTGAGGGTAAACTTCAAACGAGATCCCTCTCTTTTATTTCAATGTTGACTGCGCATAAATTAATGCGTAAGGGTTGTGAGGCATTCTTGGCATTTGTCATTGATACTTCTCTTTCTGAAACTAAACTAGATGACATCCCAATCGTGAATGAATTTCCTGATGTCTTTCCCGAAGACTTACCAGGACAACCTCCGAATCGAGAGATTGATTTTTCCATTGACGTACTTCCTGGAATCACACCTATATCGATTACTCCATATCGAATGTCGCCTGCTGAGCTTAAGGAACTCCAGACACAACTTGGGGAATTATTGGAGAAGGGTTTCATACGACCTAGCACATCTCCATGGGGTGCTCCAGTTCTTTTTGTCAAGAAGAAAGATGGATCACTTCGTCTATGTGTCGACTACCGTCAATTGAACAAGGTGACTATCAAGAACAAATATCCTCTTCCAAGAATCGATGATCTGTTTGATCAATTGCAAGGAGCAACTGTGTTCTCAAAAATTGATTTGCGATCCGGTTATCACCAACTCAAGATTAGGGAATCTGATATCCCTAAGTCTGCTTTTCGAACCAGATACGGTCATTTTGAATTCTGTGTTATGCCTTTTGGACTCACAAATGCTCCTGCAGCTTTTATGGATCTTATGAATCGGGTCTTTCGGCCGTACTTAGATAAGTTTGTCATCATCTTCATTGATGACATTCTTATTTATTCTAAATCGGACGACGAGCATTCTCAGCATCTAAGAATTGCTCTGAACATTCTCAGAGAAAATCAGCTTTATGCTAAATTCTCGAAGTGTGAATTTTGGCTTCGCGAGGTAAGCTTTTTGGGTCATCACATTTCTAAAGAAGGAATCTACGTCGATCCAGTGAAGATTCAAGCTATACTAGATTGGGAGCATCCAAAGAACGTGACAGAGATTCGTAGTTTTCTGGGATTAGCTGGATATTATCGACGGTTTGTCAAAGACTTTTCGTTATTGGCTTCATCTTTGACTAAATTGACTCGGAAAGGGGTAAAATTTGAATGGAGTGAAGAATGCGAGGAAGCATTTCAAGAATTGAAAAGACGACTCGTTTCAGCTCCTATTCTTGCTTTGCCAGACCCAGCGATTGGAGAATTTACCATTTATAGCGACGCCTCGAGACAAGGATTATGATGCATTCTCATGCAAGAAGGAAAGGTTATTGCCTACTCTTCAAGGCAATTGAAGAAGAACGAAGAAAATTATCCTACACATGATTTAGAGTTGGCTGCAATCGTCTTTGCATTGAAGATATGGAGACACTATCTGTATGGTGCAACTTGTCGGGTTTTCACTGATCACAAGAGCTTAAAGTATATCACCACGCAAAAGGAGCTCAACCTCAGGCAAAGGCGATGGATGGAGTTGATTAGTGACTATGACTTAGTCATCGATTATCATCCTGGCAAGGCGAACGTTGTTGCAGATGCTCTGAGTAGAAAGTCTTCTACCTCACTTGCTTCAATTCAATCTTTTTATCTTCCTATGTTGGAGCAATTTAAATCTTTACACATTTCGCTCGATTGTGAAAAGTCTAATGATTCTGCCTTAATCGCCAAATTCGAAGTTAGACCTACCTTGTTCGAGAAAATTCGAGAAAGACAATCACACGATGTTTATTTACAACAGAAGATGGCGAAGCTAAATCAAGGAAAAGAAACAGAATATCAAATTCGGGATGATGGACTTCTTACTTTTAAAAATCGTGTTTGTGTTCCATCAGAACTTGATGTTCGTAGAGCTATTCTTGAGGAAGCCCATTCTTCAGCCTATGCTATGCATCCTGGTAGTACCAAAATGTATAGAACACTTCAGGAGCATTATTGGTGGCCAGGTATGAAACGGGACACTACTGAATTTGTATCAAAGTGCTTATCTTGCCAACAGATTAAAGCAGAACACCAAAAACCAGCCGGCATGCTTCAACCACTACCTATTCCTGAGTGGAAATGGGAAAACGTCACAATGGATTTTGTTTCTGGTTTACCTCGAACCCAAAAGGGTCATGACTCAATTTGGGTCATTGTCGATCGTCTGACGAAATCGGCACATTTCCTTCCAGTGCATACCAACGAATCTTTAGAGAAACTTGCCAAGTTATATGTCGATGAGATCGTGAGATTGCACGGAGTACCAGTGTCAATCATATCTGACCGTGATCCAAGATTCACTTCCCGTTTTTGGCCTAGTCTGCAGAAAGCGCTAGGTACAAAATTACTATTCAGTACCTCGTTTCATCCACAGACTGATGGACAGTCAGAGAGAACTATACAGACACTAGAAGACATGTTACGTGCAGTGGTGTTGAATTTGGGAGGTAGCTGGGATAAGTACGTAACTTTGGTGGAGTTCGCTTATAACAACAGTTATCATTCAAGCATTGGAATGCCCCCGTACGAAGCTCTGTATGGCCGAAAGTGTCGAACACCACTCTTTTGGGATGAGGTTGGCGAGAGACAAATCGAACAAGTAGAGCTTATCGAAGATGCGAAGGAAAAAATACAACTTATTCGAGACAGACTTAAGGCAGCGCAAGATCGACAGAAAAGCTACGCAGATAATAGGAGGCGCGATTTGGAGTTTAATGAAGGAGACAAAGTTTTTCTGAAAGTTTCTCCATGGAAGGGCGTGTTGCGATTCCGCCGTCGAGGAAAGTTGAGTCCAAGGTATATTGGCCCGTTTACGATCGTGCAAAGGATTGGTCGTGTCGCGTATCGACTTGAGCTACCATCGGAATTGTCGAAGATTCACGATGTCTTCCATGTCTCTATGCTTAGAAAATATGAACCAGATCCTTCGCACGTGCTCAAAGATCCCCCAGTTGTATTAAAGGAAAATCTATCGTACGAAGTACAACCTGTTCAAATTGTAGATCGCCGAGAGAAAATGCTTCGTAACAAATCCATTCCTATGGTGAGAATTCTATGGAGAAGTGATCAAATTGAAGAAGAAACATGGGAACCAGAGTCAGTCATGCGTCAACACCATCCAAATCTCTTTTCATCTCTAGGTACGTTTATGTTTCGAGGACGAAACTTTTTGGAGGAGGGGATACTTTATAATATCTTAGTTCAACTAGATTTTTTTTAGAAAGCCCAAAACCTATTTATTTATTTTATGGCCCAAAAGGCCAGCCCTATCTTAGCCCAACTAGATTTTGTTAGAAAGTCCAAAACCTAATTATTTATTTTTATGGCCTAAAAGGCCAGCCCAATTAAGCCCAACTATATTTTTTTTAGAAAGCCCAAATTTATTTATTTATTTATTTTGTGGCCCAAAGTTTCAGCCCACTTAAATGGCCTGATATATAATTATTAAGGCTAAAGTTAAAAAAAAAAGAGAGAGAAGAACGGGAGAAGAAAAGCAAAAGAGGGGAAAGAAGAGAGGAAGAGGAGAAACCCTTGATGATCAAATTCTCCCTTACAACCCTCATCCTAGGTGGTTTTTAAGTTGTTTTGAGGTAAGTGGTGTGTGAATTAAGCTTCATTCTTCCATGATTTTGTAATTTTGTGGGGTTTTTCTTTTTGGTATGTGGGTAATTTGCAGACTGTTCGAACTGATTTTGGCATAGCTATTGCCATCGAAACTTTGTAAACTTAATTTTTGTACGTAGCTGAACTCGTTAGCTTTCCGTAGCCACTTGAAACGCCTCAATCCGATTATTCTACAATTAGTTATGATTTTTCTCGTAAACTGCCGCTAGCTGGAAAATTTCAGAATTTTTATGTCGAATTCAAACTTATTTTTTTTATCGTTTCGTTTAGTTAATGTATTGAAACGGTTATATGGGATTGGGAACTGATGTTAAAGAGTTACATGCCATTTTTATTTAATATCGACTCGTTCGAACTCGATTAGGATTTGTTTTTAGCAATGAAAGGGATGTTAACGCTAATAGTTAGTTATATTTAATTTGTCTTTAATTGCTCATCTCCTTTCTAGGTAAAGAACCATCGACGAAGGGCAAGGGACCGACTTCAGATTCCGGAGAGAGTTAATCACTTCCTTGTGAGTTGATAATTCGGGAACGCCTTCTCTTGTGGGAAGTGTGGACCCTCGATAAATGTGCATTTATTTTAGTTTTAGTTAATTGATAAGAAAATTATTTGGTATTATGTTATGTGGTAAAGAGCCTGATTGGCTCGATTGCTCTGGTTAGAGTCATGTTAGCATTTTATGAGTATTATTGATTTCTGGTTATTTTTGTGTGCCAATTAAGACTCTAACTTGAGTCGTTATTTATCTTATGATGCACATGCATATGTATGCCTGGTACCAAGGTTAAGTAGCCCGAATTGGTCACGGTTCGGGTGAGTTGGAGCGACATTGATTAAGTAGCCCGAATTGTCGCGGTTCAGGTGAGTTAGAGTGACAACCAAGTTGCCCGTGATTGGCAAACCTGGGTGAGTTAGATCTAACGGGGCACCTGTCCATTTGCCAAATACTGATACTCTGGAGGGTGATCGTTAGATGGATCAGTCTATTATAGGCTCAGTCAACGTCACCGGTGTGGGACATGCATGTCATATATGTTTATATGTTTGATCATTTCAAGTATTCACGTCGATATTGAATTGTGAACTTTAGCACTTGGCGTATTGAGAAAGAATATTAATGTGCATTTTATCTAGAGTAACGGTGACGGGCTTGGACTGTCTCTCGACGGAGAGCTCAGTTCGAGGAGGATATTGACTACCCACGCGTCTTTTATGTGATAACATGTTGTTTGAACTAATTGTGTTATTCATAAATGTGCACTAAGGTTTTTATTTTCATTAATATGTACACTGAGTGAGAATAATTATTGTGGGACGAATTGTGGGATTTTATGTTATGAACCGCGAGTGGGAGTACATGCTTCGTATAAGGGTCGGGGTGACCGGCTTATCACCTCACTGAGCTAGTGGTTTTGCTCACCCCCCATCATTCTTTCCTTTTCAGGCTGTTGATATCATTTTGGTTGGAGGTTTGCCTATCGTTTGCACATCATCCAATCCGTGTTTTGGGTACTTTGTCTTTTATGTAAATTGACGGATTCATTGGCGAGATTGTATAGTTTATATTTGGTGACCCCCTTGATGTTCTTTTTGTACCTTCGCGATGTTATATCGTTCATGTATATTTTCTTTAAACTAAGTTACACCGTTGAATTTTGTACCTTTATAAATCCTTGTTGATACTTTATGAGATGATGTCCTCGGGTTGTACCCGTTGTTATCAGTTGTTCAGTTCTACAGGTACTTGATAGCAAGCCTTACGTTTTCTATAAACTTTGTGGAGTGGAGTGCACCCATTCTATGAAATTTATGGTTAACGTGGCGGTTGTCGCGCTTTGTCTGGGGTCGGGGCGTGACAATTTCCTTCTTTATGATGCTCATTTCCTACATTATGATGCTCATTTCCTTCTTCATGATGCTCATTTCTTTCACCATAATGTATATTTACTTCATCATGATTATCATTTCCGAAGTCATTATGGTCATTTCCTTTAATCATGATGCTTATTTCATTCATCGTGATACATATTTTCTTAATCATGATGCTCATTTCCTACATCATGATACATATTTCTTTCATCGTGATGCTCATTTCTTACATCAATATGATCTTTTCCTTCATCATGATGCATGCTTTCTTAATGATGATCCTCATTTCTATCACCATGATGCATATTTCCATCATCATGTAATCATTTACAACATCATGATGCTAATATACTTCATCATGATGCTCATTTCCCACATTATGAAGCTCATTTCCTTCTTCACGATGCTCATTTCTTTCATCATAATGTATATTTCCTTCATCATGATTATGGACATTTCCTTTAATCACGAGGCTTATTTCATTCATCGTGATACATATTAATCAGGAGGCTTATTTCATTCATCGTGAAGTCATTATGGACATTTCCTTTAATTACGAGGCTTATTTCAATCATCGTGATACCATATTTCCTTAATCATTATGCTCATTTCCTACATCATGATACATATTTCCTTCATCATGGTGATATTTCCTTCATCTTGATGCTCATTTCTTACATCAATATGCTTTTTTCCTTCATCATGATGCATGTTTTCTTCACGATGATCCTTATTTCCATAACCATGAAGTTAATTTCCTTCATCATGATGCTATTTACTTCATCATGATGCTCATTCACTACATCATGATGCTCATTTCATTCATTACGATGCATATTTCCTTCATCATGATGCTCATTTCTTACATCATGCTTCATATTTCCTTTATCTCTATGTTCATTTCCAACATCATGATGATCATTTCCTTCATCATGATGCAAATTTTCTTCATAATGATGCTCATTTCCTTTATCATGATGCGTATTTCCTTCATCAAGATGCTCATTTCCTTCATCATAATTTTATATCCATCATCATGATGCATAAATCCTTCATCGTGATACTTATTTCCTTCATCATAATGCTCATTTCTATTATTATTATGCATGTTTCCTTCATCATGATGCTCATTACCTATATCATGAAATAATTTCCTTCATCATGATACTCGTTTCCTATATCATGACCTAATATCCTTCATCATAATGCATATTTTCCTTCATCATAATTCTCATTTCCTACGTCACGATGCATATTCCCATCATCATGATGCTCATTTTCTTCTTCATGATGCTCATTTCCTACATTATGATGCTCATTTCCTTCTTCATGATGCTCATTTCTTTCATCATAATGTATATTTACTTCATCATGATTATCATTTCTGAAGTCATTATGGTCATTTCCTTTAATCATGATGCTTATTTCATTCATCGTGATACATATTTTCTTAATCATGATGCTCATTTCCTACATCATGATACATATTTCTTTCATCGTGATGCTCATTTCTTACATCAATATGATATTTTCCTTCATCATGATGCATGTTTTCTTAATGATGATCCTCATTTCTATCACCATGATGCATATTTCCATCACCATGTAATCATTTACAATATCATGATGCTAATATACTTCATCATGATGCTCATTTCCCACATTATGATGCTCATTTCCTTCTTCACGATGCTCATTTCTTTCATCATAATGTACATTTCCTTCATCATGATTATGGACATTTCCTTTAATCACGAGGCTTATTTCATTCATCGTGATACATATTAATCAGGAGGCTTATTTCATTCATCATAAAGTCATTATGGACATTTCCTTTAATCACGAGGCTTATTTCATTCATCGTGATACATATTTCCTTAATCATTATGCTCATTTCCTACATCATGATACATATTTCTTTCATCGTGATGCTCATTTCTTACATCAATATGATCTTTTCCTTCATCATGATGCATGTTTTCTTAATGATGATCCTCATTTATATCACCATATTTACTTCATCATGTTGCTCATTCACTACATCATGATGCTCATTTCATTCGTTACGATGCATATTGCCTTCATCATGATGCTCACTTCTTACATCATGCTTCATATTTCCTTCATCTCTCTGTTCATTTCCAACATCATGATGATCATTTCCTTCATCATGATGCAAATTTTCTTCATAATGATACTCATTTCTTTTATCATGATGCGTATTTCCTTCTTTATGATGCCCATTTCCTTCGTCATAATTCTTATTTCCATCATCATGATACATAAATCCTTCATCGTGATACTTATTTCCTTCATCATGATGCTCATTTCTATTATTATGATGCATGTTTCCTTCATCATGATGCTCATTACCTATATCATAAAATAATTTCCTTCATCATGATGCATATTTTCTTTCATCATGATGATCATTTCTATCATCATGATGCATGTTTCCATCATCATGATGCTCATTCCTTCTTCATGATGCTCATTTCCTACATTATGATGCTCATTTCGTTCTTCATGATGCTCATTTCTTTCATCATAACGTATATTTACTTCATCATGATTATCGTTTCCGAATTCATTATGGTCATTTCCTTTAATCATGATGCTTATTTCATTCATCGTGATACATATTTTCTTAATCATGATGCTCATTTCCTACATCATGATACATATTTCTTTCATCGTGATGCTCATTTCTTACATCAATATGATCTTTTCCTTCATCATGATGCATGTTTTCTTAATGATGATCCTCATTTCTATCACCATGATGCATATTTCCATCATCATGTAATCATTTACAACATCATGATGCTAATATACTTCATCATGATGCTCATTTCCCACATTATGAAGCTCATTTCCTTCTTCACGATGCTCATTTCTTTCATCATAATGTATATTTCCTTCGTCATGATTATGGACATTTCCTTTAATCACGAGGCTTATTTCATTCATCGTGATACATATTAATCAGGAGGCTTATTTCATTCATCGTGAAGTCATTATGGACATTTCCTTTAATTACGAGGCTTATTTCATTCATCGTGATACATATTTCCTTAATCATTATGCTCATTTCCTACATCATGATACATATTTCCTTCATCATGGTGATATTTCCTTAATCTTGATGCTCATTTCTTACATCAATATGCTCTTTTCCTTCATCATGATGCATGTTTTCTTCACGATGATCCTTATTTCCATAACCATGATGTTAATTTCCTTCATCATGATGCTATTTACTTCATCATGATGCTCATTCACTACATCATGATGCTCATTTCATTCATTACGATGCATATTTCCTTCATCATGATGCTCATTTCTTACATCATGCTTCATATTTCCTTTATCTCTATGTTCATTTCCAACATCATGATGATCATTTCCTTCATCATGATGCAAATTTTCTTCATAATGATGCTCATTTCCTTTATCATGATGCGTATTTCCTTCATCAAGATTCTCATTTCCTTCATCATAATTTTATTTCCATCATCATGATGCATAAATCCTTCATCGTGATACTTATTTCCTTCATCATGGTGCTCATTTCTATTATTATTATGCATGTTTCCTTCATCATGATGCTCATTACCTATATCATGAAATAATTTCCTTCATCATGATGCATATTTTCTTTCATCATGATGATCGTTTCTATCATCATGATGCATGTTTCCTTCATCATGATGCTCGTTTCCTATATCATGACTTATTATCCTTCATCATAATTCATATTTTCCTTCGTCATAATTCTCATTTCCTACGTCACGATGCATATTCCCATCATCATGATGCTCATTTCCTTCTTCATGATGCTCATTTCCTACATTATGATGCTCATTTCCTTCTTCATGATGCTCATTTCTTTCATCATAATGTATATTTAACTTCATCATGATTATCATTTCCGAAGTCATTATGGTCATTTCCTTTAATCATGATGCTTATTTAATTTATCGTGATACATATTTTCTTAATCATGATGCTCATATCCTACATCATGATACATATTTCTTTCATCGTGATGCTCATTTCTTACATCAATATGATCTTTTCCTTCATCATGATGCATGTTTTCTTAATGATGATCCTCATTTCTATCACCATGATGCATATTTCCTTCACCATGTAATCATTTACAACATCATGATGCTAATATACTTCATCATAATGCGTATTTCCTTCATCATGATGCTCATTTCCTTCTTCATGATGCTCATTTCCCACATTACGATGCTCATTTCCTTCTTCATGATTTTCATTTCTTTCATCATAATATATATTTCCTTCATCATGATTATGGACATTTCCTTTAATCACGAGGCTTATTTCATTCATCGTGATACATATTAATCAGGAGGCTTATTTCATTCATCATAAAGTCATTATGGACATTTCCTTTAATCACGAGGCTTATTTCATTCATCGTGATACATATTTCCTTAATCATTATGCTCATTTCCTACATCATGATACATATTTCCTTCATCATGGTGATATTTCCTTCATCTTGATGCTCATTTCTTACATCAATATGCTCTTTTCCTTCATCATGATGCATGTTTTCTTCACGATGATCCTTATTTCCATAACCATGATGTTAATTTCCTTCATCATGATGCTATTTACTTCATCATGATGCTCATTCACTACATCATGATGCTCATTTCATTCATTACGATGCGTATTTCCTTCATCATGATGCTCATTTCTTACATCATGCTTCATATTTCCTTTATCTCTATGTTCATTTCCAACATCATGATGATCATTTCCTTCATCATGATGCAAATTTTCTTCATAATGATGCTCATTTCCTTTATCATGATGCGTATTTCCTTCATCAAGATGCTCATCTCCTTCATCATAATTCTTATTTCCATAATCATGATGCATAAATCCTTTATCATGATACTTATTTCCTTCATCATGGTGCTCATTTCTATCATCATGATCCATGTTTCCTTCATCATGATGCTCATTTCCTATATCATGACCTAATTTCCTTCATCTTGATGCATATTTTCCTTCATCATAATGCTCATTTCCTACGACATGATGCACATTCCCATCATCATGATGCCCATTTCTTTCATCACGATGCTCATTTCCTTCATCATGACGCGTATTTTCCTTCGTCATAACGCTCATTTCCTACATCATGATGCATATTTCAATCTTCATGATGCTCTTTTCCTTCATCTTGATGCTTATTTCCTTCGCCATGATGCATATTTCCTTCATCATGTAATCATTTACAACATCATGATGCTAATATACTTCATCATGATGCTCATTTCCTTCTTCATGATGCTCATTTCCTACATTATGATGCTCATTTCCTTATTCATGATGCTCATTTCTTTCATCATAATGTATATTTACTTCATCGTGATTATCATTTCCTAAGTCATTATGGTCATTTCCTTTAATCATGATGCTTATTTCATTCATCGTGATACATATTTTCTTAATCATGATGCTCATTTCCTACATCATGATACATATTTCCTTCATCGTGATGCTCATTTCTTACATCAATATGATCTTTTCCTTCATCATGATGCATGTTTTCTTAATGATGATCCTCATTTCTATCACAATATTTACTTCAATATGTTGCTCATTCACTACATCATGATGCTCATTTCATTCATTACGATGCATATTGCCTTCGTCATGATGCTCACTTCTTACATCATGCTTCATATTTCCTTCATCTCTATGTTCATTTCCAACATCATGATGATCATTTCCTTCATCATGATGCAAATTTTCTTCATAATGATGCTCATTTCCTTTATCATGATGCGTATTTCCTTCATCAAGATGCTCATTTCTTTCATCATAATTCTTATTTCCATCATCATGATGCATAAATCCTTCATCATGATACGTATTTCCTTCATCATAATGCTCATTTCTATCATCATGATCCATGTTTCCTTCATCATGATGCTCATTTCCTATATCATGACCTAATTTCCTTCATCATGATGCATATTTTACTCCATCATAATGCTCATTTCCTACGACATGATGCATATTCCCATCATCATGATGCCCATTTCTTTCATCACGATGCTCATTTCCTTCGTCATAACGCTCATTTCTTTCATCATAATGTATATTTACTTCATCGTGATTATCATTTCCTAAGTCATTATGGTCATTTCCTTTAATCATGATGCTTATTTCATTTATCGTGATACATATTTTCTTAATCATGATGCTTATTTCCTACATCATGATACATATTTCAGTCATCGTGATGCTCATTTCTTACATCAATATTATCTTTTCCTTCATCATGATGCATGTTTTATTAATGATGATCCTCATTTCTATCACAATATTTACTTCAACATGTTGCTCATTCACTACATCATGATTCTCATTTCATTCATTATGATGCATATTGCCTTCATCATGATGCTCACTTCTTACATCATGCTTCATATTTCCTTCATCTCTATGTTCATTTCCAACGTCATGATGATCATTTCCTTCATCATGATGCAAATTTTCTTCATAATGATACTCATTTCCTTCATCATGGTGCCCATTTCCTTCGTCATAAATCTTATTTCCATCATCATGATGCATAAATCCTATATCGTGATACTTATTTCCTTCATCATGATGTTCATTTCTATTATTATTAAGCATGTTTCCTTCATCATGATGCTCATTACCTATATCATGAAATAATTTCCTTCATCATGATACTCGTTTCCTATATCATGACCTAATATCCTTCATCGTAATGCATATTTTCCTTCATCATAATTCTCATTTCCTATGTCACGATGCATATTCCCATCATCATGATGCTCATTTCCTTCTTCATAATGCTCATTTCCTACATTATGATGCTCATTTCCTTCTTCATGATGCTCATTTCTTTCATCATAATGTATATTTACTTCATCATGATTATCATTTCCGAATTCATTATGGTCATTTCCTTTAATCATGATGCTTATTTCATTCATCGTGATACATATTTTCTTAATCATGATGCTCATTTCCTACATCATGATACATATTTCTTTCATCGTGATGCTCATTTCTTACATCAATATGATATTTTCCTTCATCATGATGCATGTTTTCTTAATGATGATCCTCATTTCTATCACCTTGATGCATATTTCCATCATCATGTAATCATTTACAACATCATGATGCTAATATACTTCATCATGATGCTCATTTCCCACATTATGATGCTCATTTCCTTCTTCACGATGCTCATTTCTTTCATCATAATGTATATTTCCTTCATCATGATTATGGACATTTCCTTTAATCACGAGGCTTTATTTCATTCATCGTGATACATATTAATTAGGATGTTTATATTCATTCATCATAAAGTCATTATGGACATTTCCTTTAATACACGAGGCTTATTTCATTCATCGTGATACATATTTCCTTAATCATTATGCTCATTTCCTACATCATGATACATATTTCCTTCATCGTGATGCTCATTCTTACATCAATATGATCTTTTCCTTCATCACGATGCATGTTTTCTTAATGATGATCCTCATTTATATCACCATATTTACTTCATCATGTTGCTCATTCACTACATCATGATGCTCATTTCATTCGTTACGATGCATATTGCCTTCATCATAGTGCTTACTTCTTACATCATGCTTCATATTTCCTTCATCTTTATGTTCATTTCCAACATCATGATGATCATTT